>CM065130.1:8572500-8752500 GCA_033026305.1 Cirrhinus molitorella
TCTTCTAAAGATGATGCACAAGAAAGACCGCAAACAGTTTGCTGAAGACAAGCAGACTAAGGACATGGATAACTGGAACCATGTCCTGTGGTTTGATGCCACAAAAACAAACTTATTTGTTTCAGATGGCGTCAATTGTGTGTGGTGGCAACCAGGTGAGGAGTACAAAGACAAGTGTGTCTTGCCTACAGTCAAGCATGGTGGTGGGAGTGGTCTGGGGCTGCATGAGTGCTGTCGGTACTGGGGAGATACAGTTCATTGAGAGAACCATGAATGCCAACATGTACTGTGGCATACTGAAGCAGAACATGATCCCCTCTCTTCAGAGAAAGGACTCCAGTGGCAACCTGTGAAGAGGGTTAAGGCCATTCTGGAAAATAATGGTGGCCACACAAAATGTCCCAATTTGGACATTTTCACTTAGGGTTGTGCTCATTTTTGTGGCCAGTGGTTTAGACATTAATGGCTGTGTGGTGTTATTTTGAAGGGACAGCATTACACTGTTATACAAGCTGTACACTCACTTTACATTATAGCAAAGTGCATTTCTTCAATGTTGTAACATGAAAAGATATAATAAAATATTCACAAAAATGTGAGGGGTGTACTCACTTTTGTGAGATACTGTTTCTGTTTTATTAAATATACAAGTTATTTTAAAGCGTTAATGTATTTTACAATATTACTGTTTTTACTGTATTTTTTTCTTAATACAGCCTTGGTGTGCATTATAAACTTCTTTCAAAAACAAATCTTACCAACTTCATAGAAATTGTTACTTTTAAATTTTGACCAATTTCTGAAATGTTTTGGGTCTTGGAGAACAGTAAAAATTCTAATATTTTTTACATTTTTTGGGACCGTGTACTTGTCAGGATAACTTGGCCAAATAAGTGCTTAAATGATAAAACTCAGAGTTTACTGGGTAAGACGCATTTAAAAAAACATGACTCTTACTCTGGTTATGCTGTCAAATTTGAATTTCTGGATTCTGCTTACCATCAGAGCATCCTTTGGTGGTGCACTGTCCATTGGCGAGCCTGAGCTCCACTCTGAGCGGGCCTTGCTGAGAGACAGGGGGAGGAGGAGGAACTGTATTCACCTCCACCACCAGAGCCTCAACTGCTGATCCTGAATACCTGCACTGGAACTTCAGCCTTCAAGACAGACAGGAAATACTAGGCCCCTTTCCCGTGACTGTTACCAAAAATTTGAACATAAAAACAGACGAGCCCCTCACTCATAAGAACTGTCTCTCATAACTGATCCACGAGATCCAAGGCCCACTTCATATGCAGAGGACATCATGTTCTCATAAATAACAAATCCGCTTTCTTCCTGAAGGATATAATTAAGGACAAATACTAGTGACCATAGTGGTGCAACAATTTCACCCTCAAAGGCTGTCCCATCGTTCATACCCACCTTTATTCTGGTGCCACAGGAGCTGACAGTAAACTGATAGACGGCAAAGCTGTCAGTGATGCCAACAGGAGTGCAGTGGTCACTGGGGTCATTCTCCAGCATGTGGATGGAGTCTAAACTGATGCGTGGCATGGTGGCATCTCGAGCAACCACCAATACAAACTGACCATCTTTTGTGCACTGCAAAGTAACTAGAACAACAGGAAAACAAAGAACTTCAATGTAATGTTTTGCAAACAACAACAGAGGCTTTATACGGTTACACTACTTAAATAATGTACATTTTATAATATTATATTTTGAAGACTGGAGTAATGGCTGCTAAAGAAACAAAGAAAGAAACAAAAAAGCAGCTTTGCCAACAAAGAAATAAAATATGGCTTTAAAATACATTAAAATAACAAATATTTCCACAGTATTACTGTTTTTACAGCATAAGAAATGTCTTTCCAAAACAAAAATAATTATTCCAAACTTTTGACTAGTATTGTACTTGTGCTAAAACAACAGTTAGGCCTCTTACTGTAGTAAAATTATTCTTAAATGTCTAAAAACACAATAAATGCCAGTTATATATATTTATATATTATCTGTCAAAGGTTTTGGACAGTAAGATTTTTATGTTTTTTATTAGATCCAAAGTACAGCAATTTTGGAATATTTTTACTATTCAAAATTACTGCTTTTTATTTGAATATATTTTTAAATAAATGTAATTTATTATTTTGTTTTTATTTTTTTTAGGAAAGAAATTATAGAAATTAATACTTTTATTCAGCAAGGACGCTTTAAATTGATTAAAAGCTTTCCATTTGAGATAAATGTTGTTCTTCTGAACTTTCTACTAATAAAAGAAACCTGAAAAAAAAAAAAAAAAAAATCTACTCAGCTGTTTTCAATATTACTAATATAATTAAATGTAAAACATTTAATAATATATTAATAAATAAATCAATAAATAGAAAACACTTTTTTAAATAGTATAACCATTCCAAAATGTTACTGTTTTTTGCTGTATTTTGGATGAAATAAATGCAGGCTTGGTGGGCAGAAGAGGCTTCTTATTTATTTTCACGCAGTCATACTCACCTGCTTTGGCATAGTAACAGCCCTGCACATCATAACAGCAGCTGATATCCTCACATTCAGCTGGAGTGATGTCAGGCTCTCCACACTCAATGCGTTCATACTGCTCCACCACACAACGCTGAGAGTCAGAGAAAGAGGAGCTCATCGGATTCAGCTCCGGTGAAAAGCCCTGCTGGAGCTGAAACCTCTCCTGCTGGGGAAATTCCTTCAGAACCGATGAGTATGCTAAATCACCGGCCTGATATTGGGGCATCTGCCAGGGAAACTGCGGATCCTGAGCATTGCTCAAATATACACTAAGCGTAAACGCAATTGATGCTGCAATTACCAACATTTTTGCGGTTTATTTTCGCTAAGTACCTACTTTTTTTTTCTGTGTGTCACATTTAAAGAGTTCATAACGAGCCTAATTATCATTAGCCCCGCCCCCTTAATTATAAACAAACTCATAATATGGTAAACTACTATAGCTTAGTCACACGTTTACAACTTTACAAACCGACTATTTAGAATTAAAATAAACGAATTATTACAAAAAATATATATATTTAATGAAGGACGGTATATGATATAATGATTTATTTATTTAGCATTATATTAACCTGCTTAGGTATATGTGGGTACAAAAAAATAACCAATTGATAAATAAAATAAAAATAAATCGTCAATTTAGATGTGTTGGTAAAAAAAATACAGGCTGTACTACAGACTTCTAAACAACAACTCTCTGCAATTGATTCGTTTGGCCTTGTTTACAGGATGTGTAGTCGACTACCGATCTACTGGGGCGCAGGTTTCTGGTGGTCACTGTAGACGTGGATTGTTAGCTAGTAGTTCAGTGAACAGTTTAATGACATTTATGACGGTCCTTAGACATTTCTGAAAAGCAAATATGCTGGATTTTGCTATATTTGCAGTGACATTTGTCATTATCCTGATCGGTGCCGTCCTGTATTTGTATCCGGTGAAAAACTATAAATATTATCTCATCTGTTTTGTGACCATATTTTATATGAAATATATATTTGAATCGCTATTAAATATGTTTGGTTGTAATTCTGCTGCAGTTGCTGCTCTTGAGTTTACGTATTTTTAAAGAATATGCATTTTCTGTTTCGATAAAAGTTGGTTATGTAAAAGAACGTCAGCCATTAAAGCCGCTGTCAATATGTGTATATTAACCATACATTTTTATTTTAATGTCAGTCATCTAGAAGTGCTTCTGGTGTGCCTGGTCTAAACCCAACAGAGGAGAAGTAAGAATTTGAGATACTCTCCTAATTTCTTTCCATTTCCATTCGATCTTTAGTCAATTTCTCTAGCAAACTTTCTTTCTTTATTACTTTTCCAGAGATGGGAATCTGCAAGATATAGTGAACAAAGGAAGCCTGCATGACTTCCTGGTGGGTCTTCATGATGAGTTCGGGTCTGTGGCATCTTTCTGGTTCGGTGGGAGACCAGTGGTCAGTCTGGGTGCTGTGGACCAACTACGACAACACATCAACCCCAACTGGACCAGTGAGTAGCCCAAGCAAATAAGTTCTTTTAAATTAGTTACATTTTTATATTTTATCTTAAAATGATTTTACATATGATTTTAATGTTAAAAAATGATTTCATTTTAATAGGTTTATTTGATGCTCAATAACATTTCTTAAGATTTTAAGTCTTTTGTAACATTCTAAATGTCATAAACACAACTAAAATGCAAATCCATTTTTATGCATACTTATGCAATGCTATTTCTAACACACATGTTTGTACCCTTTCCTCAGCGGATTCCTTTGAAACAATGCTCAAGTCGTTGCTAGGTTACCAGTCAGGTTCAGGAGTGGGAGTGACAGAGCCGATGATACGAAAAAAAGTGTATGAGGGAGCTATCAATAAAACCCTGGAGAACAACTTCCCTATATTGCTTCAGGTCTGTTCACAAGTGTTTATACAGCTGAAGTCAAAAGTATACATACATCTTGTGGAGGTATCATACAAAATGCATGTTATTTTTTTATTTAGTATTGACCTGAATAAGATATTTCACTTTAAAGATGTTTACATATAGTCCACAAGAGACAATAATAGTTGAATTTATACAAATGACCCATTCAAAAGTTTTCATACGCTTGATTGTTATTACTTATGTTTTTACCTGAATGATTCACAGCTTTTTTTTTTTTTTTTTTGTTAAACCTGTTCTTCAGGTCCTATAAAAATAATCTTTCAGGTCCCATAAATTCTTTGTTTTTTCAGCCTTTTTGTGTATTTGAACCCTTTCCGACAATGACAGTATGATTTTGAGATCCATCTTTTTCACACTGAGGACAGCTAAGGGACTCATGTGCAACTATTACAGAAGGTTCAAATGTTCACTAATTCTTCAGAAGGGAAAACGATGCTTTTGAACATAATGAAGAGGTGTACATTTTTCTTATTTTGCCTGCCTATTTAGTTCTGCCCTTCAGAAGCTACAGAAGACACTTACACATTTCCCAGAAGACAAAATAAGTTAAATTTACCCTAATCTTCAAATTCAATACGTTTTCACCCCCAGCTCTTAATGCATTGTGTTTCCTTCTGAAGCATCAGTGAGCGTTTGAACCTTCTATAATAGTGTAATATGAGTCCCTCAGTTGTCCAAATTACACAGTCATTGTTGGAAAGGGTTAAAATACACAAAATGCTGAAAAAACAAGAATTTGTGGGACCTGAAGGATTTTTTTGAGGAACACTGAGCAGAGATATTCTCTTCTTTGCAATAATCTTACTGACCCAGTGATATATGCCTTAAAATAAGGTTCCATAATTATTTTGATATTAAACTGAAGGTGATTTGTTTTTGCTCATATAGTAAACAATACTGAATATAATGAACAAAAACATGTTTCTAAACACTATCCCTCTCTTAGCTGGCAGAGGAGTTGGTTGATAAGTGGGCATCTTATCCTAAATCACAGCACACGCCTCTTTGTGCTCATCTGCTTGGATTGGCTATGAAGGCTGTTACTCAGCTTGCCATGGGGAGTCGCTTTCGAGATGATGCTGAGGTCATCCGGTTCCGCAAGAACCATGAAGCGGTGAGCATCTCTCACTAGCCATATTTAGTGTCATGTTTATCAAATAGTTATTTTACAAGTGTGATATCTTACACATAAATGTGTATATTTTTGGATTTGAATAGATCTGGTCAGAGATCGGTAAAGGTTATCTGGATGGGTCCCTAGAGAAAAGTTCCAGCAGAAAGGCCCATTATGAGAGTGGTAAGAGAGCAACTGAGCAACGTATGAAAGTGTTAACCTTATTTTTGGTTGTTCAGTGTCAGTTGACCATGTGATTTTATTATTATTATTTTTTTTTTTAGCTCTGGCTGAGATGGAGTCAGTGTTGAAGTCTGTGGCAAAGCAGAGGAGTGGACAAGGATCCAGTCAATCTTTTGTTAACTACTTACTACAGGCCAATCTGACAGAGCGACAGGTGACGTCATCTCAACACAGAATGATTCATTTTCAAATTGAGATACTAATATTTATATATTAGTATCACATTATATATTTATATATAATGTGTATGCATCAATTATAAACAAACAATTCTGAAATGTTTTGCTGTTTGTTTATTTTGTCCTCAGGTGATGGAAGATAGTATGGTTTTTACCCTAGCTGGCTGTGTCATCACTGCTAACTGTAAGTTTTTTTTCTCCTAAATTTCTCCTTTCTAGTTGATTGGTGTAGCTTCAGTGTTATTTTAGTATTTGCATGTGACCTTGGACCACAAAATCAGCCATAAGGGAATTTTATTGGTTATTTATACAACTGTAAACGAATTAGATTTCCATTGATGTGTGGTTTGTTATGATAAGACAATATTTGGCTGAGATACAACTATTTGGAAATCTGTAATCTGAGGGTGCAAAAAAATCTAAATATTGAGAAAATGGCCTTTAAAGTTGTCAAAATAATAGTATTATAGTTTTTAATTAACATTTTAACATTTTTGTTTATATATTTTAAGTTTTCAATTTAATTTTTGTTTAATATTTAGTATTTGTATTATATGGTTTTACCAATTTTAGTATTTTCTAAATTTTGTTTAGTTTTATCTAGTATTTTATTTCAGCTTTATTTCAATTAACAAAAATGTTTTTAGTAGTTTTAGTCAATGAAAATAACTGTTGCTTTTCTTTTCTTTTTTTTTTTAACCATCATGTCTGTATTTTTGTTATTTCTTTATGTATTGACTGTTCTCATCTGTATTATTTCCCAGTGTGCATCTGGGCAGTTCACTTCCTGTCAGTCTCAGAAGAAGTGCAGGAACGGCTCTATAATGAGCTTGTTGAAGTGCTAGGAGAGGAGCCTGTTACTTTGGAGAAGATTCCTCAACTTAAGTAAGCCCCAGTCATAGCTTCTGATATTATTATGGTAATATTATCCATGTGGTATTTACAGTCAAACCAAAAATGATTCAGACACCAGATGTAACTTTTGATTTTTTATTTTTTTTTTAACTAGTGGATGCAGGACACTATAGTTTGTTATGTAAGTGAGGATAGCAAAATAAAGTAAACTGTGACACATTATACCAAAAAAAAAATCTTCATAAAATTAATAAAAATCTGGGACCAAAAATTATTCAGACACTTTGACCTGACCATGTTTTGCTTTAGTGTTTTTTCTTTAATTGCTAATGCAACCTTTTTACACCAAAGACTGAACTAAATTAAGCATTGCTTGGTAATTGGTCAGAGTATTGATAGTTGTGTAAATATTGTCATACTAACAGTTGATTGAAATTCATTACATACCTTTTTTATCAGAGTTGTCTGACATTATCAAGATTAATTTGTTCTGACACAGTTCTTGTTATATTTTATTACCATTTTCCAAACTATAGCGAAAAAACTAATAATGTGAGAAATGTTGAAGGTGTCTGAATACATTTTGGTTTGACTGTACATTTAGTGATTTAACAGATGCCCAAATGTATTGATTTAGCAGTGACCCAAATGTCTAATGACCCAAAAGAGCTGTTTTGGTCAAAAGAGATGGGTTTACAATATGTATACGCTTAAGGGTTTCCAATATGCTCGTATTTCTGATATGTAGTGTATATGGTAGTACTTTTTTCCCACATTCTGGCCACCAGGGGGCATATGTCTGGTAGTTCTGTAATTTCAATAAAATACCTTGAGTTAAACTTTATTACACATGGCCGTCACTTTGTCTGGAAATCATCATTTTTGCTCATGTTTTTCCTTCCAGATACTGCCAGCAGGTGCTCAATGAAACTGTCCGCACAGCTAAACTGACGCCCATGGCTGCCAGATTACAGGAGGTTGAAGGAAAGGTGGACCAACACGTCATTCCAAAAGAAGTAAGAACCAGCCTTTTGATTTACTAGGCCCACACAAAAACTTATATATGGTATATATGTTTTAGTCAATATAGAGTGTACTGTGACCTGCCTATAATGTTAAAAATAATACTTTTTTATGTTTGTAGACATTGGTTATCTATGCCCTGGGTGTTGTCCTTCAAGATGCAGATACCTGGTCACTTCCATACAGGTGTGTTTGTGTATCTTCATTTTATATAAGGTTGTGTAAGGTTCATGGTTTGCTGGTGTTCTCACTGGGTTGTTGTCTTTGACAGGTTTAATCCTGACAGATTTGCTGATGAGTCCGTAATGAAGAGCTTCTCACTGCTTGGGTTTTCAGGGAGCCAGGCCTGCCCTGAACTAAGGTACAATGAGAGAAATACTATCTATAACAAAGATCACTAAAAAATCTAAAGTTTATTATTTACTCATTTCTTTTTTCTGTGGAACACAAAAGGAGATCTTTAGGAGAATGTTCAGGCAAAAACAGCAAAAGTGAATGGGAACAGGGTCAGGCTCCAAAAATGTAGTCCCGTAATAGTAGTCCATACGAGTCTTATTAACATCCTTATTCATTTTAATTCCAAGACCATCATTATTCACAGCAATATTAAAGACTGTATAAGGTGGTTCACTTATACGCTACCAGTGTAATAAAGGTTTTGAACAGTAAGATTACGATTTTTAATGTTTTTTTAAGGAAATCTCTTCTGCTCACCAAGCCTGCATTTATTTGATCCAAAATACAGCAAAGGAATAATACTGTGAAATATTTTTACTATTTAAATGAACTGTTTTCTATTTGAATATATTTTAAAATGTAATTTATTCCTGTGATCAAAGCTGAATTTTCAGCATTACTAATTCTAAAAAGCTGATTTGCTGTTCAGGAAACATGTATTATTTTTTAATATTCAAGATTATTTTTTATCAATGTTTAAAACAGTTGAGTACCTTTTTTTTTTTTCCAAAAAAATCCAAAGATCCAAAGATCAGCATATATCTGAAATAAAGATGTATTTGAAATAATGTAACATTATACACTATACCATTCAAAAGCTTGGAGTGTGTGTGTGTATATATATAATTTATTTATTTGGTAAATAATTAAATGAATACTTCTATTTAGCAAGGATGCTTTAAATTGATCGAAAGTAATGATAAAGACATTTACAATGTTACAAAAGATTTCTATTTCAGATAAATGCTGTTCTTCTGAACTTTCTATTCATCAAACAGTCTAGTCAAGAAAGGATTTTTACTCAGCAACATCATAATAAACCTTTTTGAGCAGCAAATCAGAATATTAGAATGATTTCGGAAGGATCATGTGACTGATGCTAAAATTCAGCTTTGAAATCACAGGAATAAATTACATGCTCAAATATATTAAAATAGAAAATAGTTATTTTAAATAGTAAAAATATTTGAACATTTTACTGTTTTTGCTTTACTTTGGATCAAATAAATGCAGGTTTAGTGAGCAGGAGAGACTTCCTTAAAAAACATTGAAAAAACTTTTGACCGGTAATGTATTACAATGAATGAGAGAAAGTGTTATGCGCATTATGGCAAAATAAGTCTTGCTTTGTAAATAACACTAAAAACAACTAGCGTTAGAAAGATACATTTATGGGACAGTTCATGTCAGATGTTTCCCTATTCAAGTAAACAGGAGTTGGTCTTGGATGCCCAAAATAACTGGCCGGAGGTGTTTCAAATGTTTGTACAGTGACCTTTCTTTTCATTGTAAGGGACAATATTTATAGCCGCCTATATAGATAAAGATATTTCTGGAACTTCTTCTGTAGTGACAAAGCTGCTTGTTTTCAAAGTCTTTATTTACACAAATTAGGATTGGCTATTTATTAAAATAATGAAATGACTATATAAGGTTCACACTCTTAATGAGCAATTACTTTTTTTCAGTCATTTGTGATTACTTTTTATTGCATATATTTCTATATGATAAAATATTACAGATTTTGACATAACTAGAAAAACGTATTATCAGCATGAACTGACTTTTTTGTTTTTTGTTTTACATTTCATGATTAAGCAGGTCTAAAAATCACACTTTTAACATTCGCTCGTAAATCCAAGACCATGAAAACTGTGGTTCTTACATAAAAAGGATAGTTGTTGAGATAATTAATTAAAATAAGAAATATTGCCTTCATTGCTTTCATTTTAAGCAATCTTGCAGCCCCCTTTGAAGTGTGCTGAGGCCCCCTAGTGGACTTTGGTCCCTGGTTAAGAACCACTGCTATAAACATAAAAATACCATTTATGTATTATTATTGTTTTGTCACCATCGGGGGAGTAAATATTGACCAGATTTTTTATTATTGGGTAAACTATTCTTTTGAGACACATTCAATGTCACATAGTTCATAAATCTTCTCACTCCATCCTTCTTGTCCTCTCTTTAGATTTGCATATACTGTGGCCGCAGTGCTGCTCAGCACCCTGGTGCGCAGGTTGAGACTGCACAGAGTGGAAGGGCAGGTGGTTGAGGCCAGGTATGAGCTGGTGACCACACCCAAAGATGACACCTGGATCACAGTCAGCAAGAGGAACTAAAGGACTCATAGCTCAAGTCTCTGAAATAGCCTCTTGGGGAATGTGAATTATGCTTGGCCGGTGACATGTGCTCTATATTGTGTAGAGCAGCATTTAATTGGATCAAAGCAGTGTCTTTTAGAAATGGCCCAGGTTATTAAAACAATATGGCACTGTATTTAGATCTTCATTCCCTCCGAATGTTGAAGAAGACATTCCATAAACAATGATCAATGTTTAATAGCAATCTTTTAACTGCAATCTTTCTATACTAATAAAATAATGTGATAAGGAATTGTGCAACTGTGCATATATCTTTCTATCTATTTATCTATGCATTCATACATCCATCTTGGCCAAATAATGAAACCATTCTGTTGTATAGACTAGAGCATTATTGGGATACAGCAATACAGAAAGGGGGACAGAAAGTGTGACAAATAGAACATACAGGGGAGGAGGAAAGAGAATTGTGAATGTGAAAAAGAGAGAGAGGGGGTAATGTGATGGTGTTTTCCTCCTGCGTGCATCAGTGAGGGAGAGGGGAGTGTGATGGTGGTGTTTTCCTCCTGCATGCATCAGTAAGATGTGAAGATGGCGGAGCTGCAGATGCTGTTGGAAGAGGAGATTCCTGCTGGTCGAGGAGCTCTGCTGGACAGCTACGCCAACCTAGAGAGAGTCGCCGAGTATTGCGAGAGCAACTACATACAGGTGACATTACAAAACCTTGAAAACATCGGAGGCACCTCCAGATACATGATAAGAAATGACACGAGAGATAAATGATCCGACTGCTTGTGTTGTCGATTGAGAATGCAGTCGAACGGGTTGCACTCACTGCATATTATTATTGCTTGTAATTAGTACTGATACATAATACACATTACACTTAACACACTTTACAGGGGTTTTGTTGTCTATTTTAGTTGTTTTTGCACAGAAATGGGCCGCATACGCTGAGCTAGTATGCTAACGCGCTAGCCGGACCGATACCAGTGTGTAACGTAAACCTCAATTTTATCACATAAAAAGACTGTTTTTGTTTACCCCTTTACATTTAGTATGAATGTATTAGTTATTTACGCTTAGTTAAAACAAAGTGATATGATTCACAGTGGTGTATTAGTGAGTAACAGCGTTTGTAAAGACATTTTAATCAAAGCAGCGCAGTGTTTTTGAAGTTAGCAAGCTGCTAAATGCTGGAGGCTTATGTACGGTTTTTATTTGATAAATTAGCTTTTTAGTGTAGTTATCTATTAATGTTAGTGTTTTTACTAGTTTGTTATTATTAAGGTGTCGTTTGTGTTAGTTTATGGTCTAGAAGAGGGAATGTGTATGAGTAATAGTTTTCTGTATTTTGGTACTATTGCGTTTAATCATTTGCATTTTGCGAAAACGAAAATGCTTTTAATGATTAACTGTGGTATCTACTTTTTTTTTTTTTTGACAAAACATGGTCGTTATGGTTTTTCTAGTTTGCTTTTTGCCAACAAACACTGTTTGTTTGTTATGTTGGTCTAGCCATGGTAATGCAGTGTTGCTTACTATGATACACAAATACCATAGTTAAACTAAAGCAACTTTAGAACTATGGTAAATGCATTATTTCTCACCTTGCTAGCATGAGTTCGATGATTCACTCTGGAATATGTGAAGTGCTTCTGGAACGAAAAAATGAATGACTAAATTCATGTTATTTTCAGCATTCCTTGGGGATCCACAAAAGTGGGTGTGAGGATCTGCACTTCTCTGTTTAGTGTTTGTCATCCCTCAGAAATAGAGAATCAGAAATCAAACTCTTGACATTTATTGCGCCAAAAATACAGAGCATGTCACATGGACCCTGGCAGATCAGTGACTGGATGTCACTGGATATGAGTTTGTTCTCTGTGAATGCTGATTCCAGTACTTTTGAGTCGTGATGTGTTCCTGATAAATATTGCATACTTGACTAGCGTTTGCTGGCCTTCTAATGCGCAAAACCGTAGGGTTAGAGTTTAAGAGTGTGAGCTCACAGATGTTAAACAGGTTTTTGTGATTTGACTCAGGGGGGTCTCGGTTCATATTGTACCTGATTCAAGCCCTCAGGAATCATGCAGAGCACACAGTGAATGTGTTATCCGTAAAGAAAGTCTGTTGGTTTTGAGCGATTATTGTATTTTTCTCATTTCATAGCTTTGCCACAGCAGGTTCAGAAATACCATAAATAGCTTCATGTGACCGAGCTTAGATTTCTTTCCATGGCAGCATGTAGCTCGGGTTGATATGAGTCTTGCTTGCATGTGGTCTGTGGTCTGGTTTTAGTTTAGTATGTAACCCAATATTTCCCACTTCCTCAATTCATGCATATTGCATACAGATATGTTAGTGAATTCAAAGAGGTTTTCGTTCCTGTCATGATTTCATGTTTTTTGCACAATTTTGAACCTAAACCACAAAACCAGTCACAAGTAGCACAGGTATATTTGTAGCAGTAGCCAACAACACACTTTGGCAATTTGAAGGCAATTTTCTCAATATTTAGACTTTTTTGCACACTAAGATTCCAGATTTTCAAATTATTGTATCTCGGTCAAATATTGTCCTATCCTAACAAACCATACATTAATGGAAAGCTTATTTATCAGCTTTCAGATCATGGATAAATGATTTGTGCGGCTGGTTTTTGTGATCATGAAAGTAGTATTAGCAGGGTTCCCATGGGTCATGGAAATTCTGGAATATAATGGAATTTTTAAAGGTCTATTCCAGATATTGAAAGTCAGGGAATTTTATATGTTTTGTCAAAGTCATGGAAAATCAGGTATTTTTGTTTATTGCTTTTAAATTTTTTGTTTCCATTTGTCAAAATGAAAATTTTCTATACCGTATTTTGTTTTATTGTGTTGTTTCGTGCGTTTTGGTCATGGAAATTCAGCTTTTTAGTCAGTGAAAGTCAGTAAAAAGACATTTGATGTTTCTCTTAGAGTGGGAACCCTGTACTAGTGCCCACTAGTCTTTGAAAGCCGTATGAGAGTTTTGCATGAAGAACAAACCTAACTTTAAACAGTTAACAGAAAATCTGAACTATAGCTCACAAATCTTTTTTGCTTGTGTTGAATTAAAGTTAATGTACCTTTCACGATAGATATGACATTATTATTGACTTCAAAGCACCATTGGTTGTTGCATGTGTTGTGTTGTCATCTGTCACATGACTGTAATACAATCATGGCTGTAAATTAGATTTAAGAGGTGCTGCATATTCATTATCGGTATGTAAGCAATAGCCGTTTTGAGGCCATTCCATAAATAAAGCTGTCGTATGTTGGAGACCTGGAAATATAGTACACACACCAAGGGGAATGCATTTTATGGTGCTTTATAAAGCTTGGCACTTGCAGAATAAATCACTATTCACTGTGGTTGAATGCAAAAGAGTAGCTTGGACATTCCTATTAACCTGCCTTTGTATTTCATGCAAAAAAAAAAACAGAATAATATGCACTGGCACCACATGGGGTGAACTAGGGGTGAGCTAATGGTCAGTTCAGGTACAGGAGTATGTTGATATTTTAGGAATTGCTAATTTAGATGATTTTGATATAAATTAGCTTTGGCTTTCCATTTGTTTTGAATGCTATCAGGCATGTTTCTCTCACACTTTCAGTTCCACACACTACTCTCCTCCCCCCACTATTCTCACTCACCGTACCGTTCATCACTGGGCCTTCCCATATATTTGACAGCATCACTATGGATACGCCAGTAGGGAATGATTGATGTTGTAAGCAGCCAATGAAGCGGTGACTAAAGGCGTTTTTTTCTGTTTCAGTGCTTTGCTCTGATTGGTTGCCGCAGTGTCTAATTTGCTCGTTCATATATGTGAAATGAATCATGCAAAGAGTACGATTGTGCGATATTGCCAAAAATATATATGAAATAAATATATGAAGAGTTCAGATGCAAAACTCCCTAAAAGCCATCTCAGTCAAAAATTAGATAATGAGTGAATGCTCTCAACACATATTATACGTCCATCAAGTAATTTTACTTCAAACTGCCTTTCGTGTTGGTGCCTTGGCTGTTTTTTTTTGTTTTTTTTTTGTGGATACTGAATATTGATTTTTTTTTTTTATAGCAAAATAGTTCTTTAAACATTAAACTAAAACGAGAAGTAAGTGATGGCAAGTCATGACCTTAAAGGGATAGTTCACCCCAAAATGAAAATTTTGTTATTAATCACATCAAAACAAAAATAACGACTTTAGTCAACAATTTGTCTCCTCTATGTCACCGTAGCGCCATTTTGGAAAGTATCCACTGGACTTGCGCTGTTCTGTATCAGACACAACACACACGTCCAATGGATACTTTCCAAAATGGCGCTACGGTGACATAGAGGAGACAAAAAAAGTACAAAAAGTATTCTCGTAGCTTTGTAAAATTATGGTTGAACCACTGATGGCAGATGGACAACGTCTTTCATATGTTTCTGGGCCTTGACAGTTTCATTTACTTGGCAGTCAATGGGACAGTCAAAAAGCTATCGGATTTCATCCAAAATATCTTAAATTGTGTTCCGAAGACAATCAAACCTTTTACGGGTTTGGAACGACATGGGGGTAAGTGATTAATGACAAAATTTTCATTTTGGGATTGAGTAACCCTTTAAGCGAGTCATTGAGTCATGAGTTATTAAACAGATTTGTTCAAATGACTGATTCATTCATTGTTCAAAAACAGATTCATTTGGAGACATACAACAGTTCTTCTGTGGTTTAGTTTGAAACTATTATTCTTCTGATGATTAATCGAGTAATCAGATCATTCTAAAATATTTTCATATGGTTTTATTGAGCAAAACTGTTAAAATACATAGTGTATTATAAACAATAGAGCTAACGTACATTACGCGTTATAAAAAAATGACGATTGATTTTACACTTTACTGTGCGATCTAATCCTTGTTTAATATTGACTAAACAACATTTATTCAAATGTCCACTTAATCATCAATCTTGGGCCATTACATGAAGACTGAAATGCTGGAGTCACTGTAATTTTTTGAATATGTGGAAATCAAAACGTGTCAACTCAAAGTGAGGGTTTGAGCTTTGATTTTAAAGAAAGGTATTGATGTATTCTCATGTGTTTGCGTAGGTTTATAATAGAGCTGTGCAAATAATCGAATGTGATTATCATGCGCGTCTCGTCAGTAATAGCCTAGTTTATAAATGATTTACCGTACAAATCTGATAAAACGGCATTCCCAGATGGACATTATAATAGACCAAAACTCACAACAGTAGGCAGAGATAGAGTTTCCACACATGTAAATGATAACAGTTGTAACAGTGTACTCACATGTAAATAATTAAAGAGCATGTAGTAAATGAGCATTGCATATATTTATTTAATTGTATCATAGCATATATAAATTCACAATAGCATTATGCTTATGATTTTAAATGGGTTTAATATATCATGCAGCTATGGAAAATGACCTAGTAATGCGTTTCATTGATTCTTGTCTGTGCCACTTCCGGTATTTGCTGATCACTCGACATGGGCAATTTGGGGTCTCCGATTTTTTTACTCAAATTTAATCTAGGAATTGTGACAGCCCTAAACTTGTTCATTCAGCTGTTGGATTAAATTAGTTACACTTGCACTGATGCTGATATCGAGGAAAACAGGACTATTGCTTAACTATAAACTCACACTCGTATTTCCTGAATTTTGACAGTGTTCTAATAGGTTACATAATAAAATGAAAGCATGCACTCTGAAGACATACTCAATAATGTCAGCTCACACATTGTTAAAACAAGTGTAATATTATAGTAGATGATTCATAACGCACACTCCTAAAGGGGAATGTAAAAGAGGGAATTAGGCCACGAGTCAATATCATGTTCTCTTTCACCTCTATTCATCCTTCTGTGCTGATATTAACACACTCTCTCTCCCTCTCTCGCTCTCTCTTCTTCCATTTCTCTCCATCTAGTCTCCAGATAAGCACAGAGCTCTAGAAGAAACCAAAAGCTACACTACTCAGTCTTTGGCCAGCGTAGCGTATCTGATCAACACTCTCGCCAACAATGTGCTCCAGATGCTGGATATACAGGCGTCACAGCTACGCCGCATGGAGTCGTCCATCAATCACATCTCACAGGTGCATTTTACTGCTATACAAACATCTAGTAGTGTGAATACATTGTAAGCATCACTATTAATATTGCAAATCAATAAGCCTAAGTACTGAACTTTGGCATTACTGGTAGCATTACTTTAATATTAATCACAAATGAAATCCCTTCTACAGATTGCTTGTATGATACAAGTTTTACTTTTAGCCTCTTCTTGATTTTAAAATCTCTCCATACATTGAAACCAATTTCATCATTACTCCACAGACGGTGGACATCCATAAAGAGAAGGTGGCCAGGCGAGAGATTGGCATCCTCACTACCAATAAGAACACTTCCCGCACACACAAGATCATTGCACCAGCCAATCCTGAGAGGCCTGTACGCTACATCCGCAAACCCATTGACTACAGTCAGCTGGATGACGTAGGCCATGGCGTAAAGGTAGGGATGAAGCCACTCTAAATGGGCAGTCTAAACCAGAATGGGAAAGTTGTTCGCCCTCAGATGAAATTCCCAAATTTCAGTTGTGAAAATTTGACAGTACTTTCGACTCCAGCTTTAGAGGCTTTGTGTATTTTGCATAAAGCAATTATTGTTGATTTAAAAAAAAAAATGTTTGTAATTTCATATGGGATTTTCCTTCACATAAAGGGTTGCAGCATGACCAGCTGAATACTACACTTTATTTATTTATTTCATCCCTTGTTATTGGACATTTTGCCTTCTTTTAAAAATGTATCATGGCTGAATGTGAATAGCTTTTTCACACCTCTAGTCTGCTGCTATATCAGCCTGCAAATTAAAAAAAAAATTACTGTGCACCTTTTAATAATAGTAGTATTGCTTACTGTTGCTTGGTGTAATTACTGTTCATTCCTAGTTAATATGAGTATAGCCCAATGAAATACATTTCTAGATTCTTTATGGTCAAATTAATTTTATTAATAAAAAAAGTCTTAATTAATTGAAACCATAAAACATACACACAACTTGTTAACAGCAATTTATTAAACGTTAAACAAAAATGTAATTTTAATGCCCTATGAGGTGTTTCTTCTCAAAGTTATTATTATTATTATTTTTTTAAACCAAATTCTAACTAATTTATACATTTTTCACAAATACTGTGTTGTGTATTTACATTTATATTCTGGTAACTATTCCCTAATAATAATATTTTAGTATAAAAAATAAATGTTTCATTACATAAGTAATTTATTCATTTAAGTAAGTATATTTCTGTCACAGTTTCTTCAAGTTAAACTGAACTTTTCTTTTGATGGGTTGCTGTGAAGTTTCTGTTTGTATATGATAAGACGGTAGTTTAAGTTTTTCTCATACAAAACGGTAAAGTGCACATGAAGGCTGAAAACAAAATCGCGTGTCTGCCCCATTCATTCACACAGAGACACGTAGAACATGCAGGATTCATAATTAAATAGTCTTTGCTATTTAATATTCACAGACACCAGTCCATATTGCATTTTGATTTAAATGTACTGACCTACTTTTGATTTATTCATCCAAAATTTGGTAAATTCAATTTTTATGACTGGATTTCTCAATTCCATGTGCGTTTACCGCATCGTGGAAATCATAGGGCCCTATGAATGCATTTTGCTTTGGATCATATGAACTGCGCTGCCTAACTAGCTGCTTGGTGTGTGTTTGCATGTGTGTGAGTTTCTCTTTACTCTTCACACTAACAGTTTGCATCTTTTCTCTCCCTACCTCTCTTATTGCATTCATTTCTGAGTGTAGTGGTTACTAAGGTTTAAGGTAAGGATTCAGTCAGGCTTCGGTTGATGTGTGTTTTGTGTATGTGGTGAAATATCAGTGTCTTTACATTCGTTTTGACACTGTTCCACAGGTCAATGCCCAGAATATGAAAGCGGGTACAACTCCACGCACAGCTGCCCCGACCCAGAAACCACCCAGCCCTCCCGGCCCGGGCAAAGGAACCCTGGGGTAAGTTAGTGCATGTTTGCACAGGCTTTTTTTAAAGTTTCATCTTGATGCTATATAAAATGAAAGTAATAATTTATGAAAAGCCAGTAATATATTTTTGAGATATTTCCTAAACCTAAATGTAGTTTAATTAAATGAAATAACATTATATTCTGTCAGACTGTTATCTGGACTAGAGGTGAAAGTTGCTGTGGTACATTAATATATATATATATATATATATAAAAAGAAGCTATTGTTTGTCAAACTGTTTTTCTGTAAATGATGTTGGTTTGGTTTTGGCTTGATTTTTATAGAAAGAACACAGGCAGTCCTTAAAAGGGGTCATATCATGAATAAAACTTTCCTTCATCTTTCCTAAATTAAAAGAGCTCATTGTGCTACGAAAACATTCTTTAATTTTTAGAACTCAATACTTGGGGCACATTCCACAAAGATCATTTTTTTGAAACTAACAGTGTCCTAACCAGGCACGTTGCATTATGATTTCAGTAACAATAGACATTGTTTCTAAACACCTGTAAAACTAATATGAGTAAAATGTGGGAAGGTCTAACATATTTTTTTGCTGTTTGGTTTCATTAAAGGTGCCACTTTTTTCCCTCATTAAAAGAAATCATGCAAAATAAATGGTACTATCAGTGACCTAATAAAATCTTTTTTTTTTTAAACGAGGAGTTGGTTTCCTAATTGGACCAGTTGAAATGCTACTCAGTTTGTCTTGCTAACTTTAACGGAAGAAGTGAATCATGACTAACTATAAATATCACATCACAAAAAAAAATTCAGCCTACAGGTGTCAGAGCGTTTTAGCCTGATCTGAATTGTTTTTGCATCATATTTCAGTGCAAAAATCTTAACTTGCATTATAAATGGACATCTAGAAGCAAAGTAGTGAGATCAAAATGCATGATATGACCTCTTTAAATTATGAGATTCTGTTGTGCACTTGTTGATCCTAGCTCTTAAAAAAAAAAATCTCTCTCAGTTGCTTCTCTCCGTCTCTTATTCCTGACAGCCATGCTCGCACACATCTACAACTGTGTGTGTTGTTGTTAACAGTTTTGGCTTGTTCTCTGTTCAGGGACTGACACACTAAAGCGTGGATCTGTGTGTTTCAGTCTTTGTGCCTTTTTCTGCCACTGCAGGTCACTGTGGAGTGCAAACTGTCATGTTGTGTTTGTGATGTGTTGTTATTATTTTGTGTCATTGAGTTTTTAGAGCTGATGTTTGTTACTGTTAAACCTCAACTGTGTTCCTCCCGCTCATACCCATGTCCACGGCCCCAACCCCTCACTGTCACTGTGGCAACACAATGGCCAACCATAAGCAATTCAGACAACCTTCTGTAATAGAACACAACAGGCTCCTTTAAATATCTACCCAACACATGACAGATTCTTGCTAGGGAAGGGCGGTATGACCATATAAACATTAAGACTGTATCACTGGTATAGTGTTCCCATACTGTATTATTGTTAACTTGAATTATTTACCCATGAGAGCAATGAAGAAACATAATGTAGAAATGCAGAGTGAGATGTGTCCCAAACAAAAGGATTTTTGCTAAGTACGGTTGATAGTTGTTTACATGTGCTGAGCTACCTCACACCATTATTATAGACTATTGTGTGGTTACACAGATGTGTGCATATCAGCTGTGAATGTGAATACTTTACTATTACTTTTTTTGGGTGTACAAAAAACCTCAATTTTAATCAAAACTGACATGTTATGAATAATCCTATCTTTTAGTTTGCATCCATCTAAATAATAAAAAAAGAGAAAATCTAATTTGATAAAGATTAAAGGGATAGTGGACCCAAAAATGTGAATTCTATCATTAATTACTCACTCTTGTGTCGTTCCAAACCCATTAGACTTTTCTTCATCTTCGGAACACAAATTAAGATATTTTTTATGAAAACCACGAGCTTTCTGACCCTGCATAGACAGCAATGCAACTACCTCATTTAAGGACCAGAAGAGTAGTTAGGTACTCCTGAAGACTGACATGGAAGAGAAAAAAATTGCTAAATGAAGTAGATTTTTTTGTTTTCTTTGCACACAAAAAGTATTCTCGTAGCTTCATAAAATGAAGGTTGATCTACTAATGTCACATGGACTGTTTTAACAATGTCCTTACTACCTTTCTGGGCCTTGAACGTGGTAGTTACGTTGCTGTCAGTGCAGGATCAGAAAGCACTGATATAATCAAAAATATCTTCGAGTTCGGAAGATGAATGAAGGTCTTACAGGTTTGGAACGACATGAGGGTGAGTAATTAAATACACAATTTTATTTTTTGGTCAACTATCCCTTTAACCTATATTGCTTTTTATGTGACAAATACAATACATGTTATTTTAAACAATAGAAATGTGCATTTAGAAAATGCTATTAATAACAAATAAAATAAATGAATAAAATAATTTAACATTTAGACAAGGACAAAATGCTTCATGTTTCTCACTTGAGATGAACACTGTTATTTCCTGTTAAATGAACGGTGGTTTAACATTTATTTTTAGACGAAGAACCACTAACTGAAACTAAAAAACCTAACCTTGGTCAGACCAACTTTTGGTCTTCTAATTAAGTATTTTTCATTTGTAAAGTATTTAATTCACTATACTATCTATATTAAGGGATAGTTCACTCAAAAGTGAAAATTCAGTCTTCGTTACTCACCCTCATGTCATTCTAAACCTGTAAGAAATTTGTTCATCTTCGGAACACAAGTTAAGAATTTTTTTTATGAAATCTGAGAGCTTTCTGACCCTGCATAGACGGCAATGCAGCTACCATGTTCAAGGCTCAGACAGGCTCAGACATTTTTAAAATTAAAATTAGTGTTGTCACTAACGATTATTTTGGTAATCAAGTAATCTGACGATTATTCTGACGATTAATCGAGTAATCAGATAATTATTTATTTTTAAAAAAAAATTGATAAGAAAAATAGTGACATTTTTCAACAGGTTACTCGACACGTGTAAAAATGCAATCTGGGATTTTATTGAAATTGAGTACTCGCAATTGAATTGTGCCAAAAATAGTCAAAAGTATTCTTGTAGCTTCATAAAATTCGGTTGAACCACTGATGTCACATAGACTATTTTATCGATGTCCTTACTACCTTTCTGGAGCTTGAACATGTCAGTTGCATTAGGTTGCTGTAGGTTCAGCCTTCATCAAAGCTCTTGGATTTCAACAAAAATATCTTAATTTATGTTCTTAAGATGAACGAAGGTCTTACTGGTTTAGAAAGACACGAGGGTAAGTAATTAAGGACATTAAAGGAGTAGTTCACTTCCAGAACAAAAAATTACATATAATGTACTCACCCAATAATTTATTGTCAAATAAATTGTTTATTTATTTATTTATTTTTATTTTTTTGCCTTTTCATGCTTTTTAGATGACAGGACAGTGGAGATTGACACGAAATTGTTGGGTGGAGAGGTGGAAGTGGGAGTGGGATGGGTAGGGATTTGAACCCAGGTCGGCCAGAAAGCGTAGTTGCGCTATATGTCTGTGCACTAACCACTAGAATAAATGCATTGACACACATAGTTTTTTTTTTTTTTTGAGGAAAACATTTCAGGAATATCTCCATATAGTGGACTTCAATGGTGGCTGCGAGCTTATAGGCGTTCCTATGGTGTCACTCTAATGTTATTGGTAGACTGTACGTCTGGACATATCTTTAGAAAATGCAGTCACAAACTATATATACTGCCAGTAAAACTGAGATATCATTCTAATATGACTGGGAATTATTCTTGAAACAAATAAAAGTACCATTGGAGAGTCATGTTATATAAACTACAGCTGTGCTCGTGCTTTAAATCCTTAACCGGTGCTAAACTGCTTACTGCATCATATAATTAACAACACAAACTATCAATGTATGACTAAAACTCACTTAGACAACCAACGGTTTCTTTTCTACGCATAATTTTTGATATCCATGTATGTGGTTGCAGTCAAATCATATAAAACCATTAAAGGGATAGTTCACACAAAAATGAAAATTTGATGTTTATCTGCTTACCTTTAGGGCATCCAAGATGTAGGTGACTTCTTCAATAGAACACAAACTAAGATTTTTAACTCAAACGGTTGCAGTCTGTCAGTCATATAATGGCAGTCAATGGCCACTAAATCTTTGAGAGTAAAAAAAAACATACATAGACAAAACCAAAATAAGCCCTGTGGCTCGTGACGATACACTGATGTCCTAAGACATGAAACGAGTGGTTTGTGTGAGAAACCAAACAGTATTTTTATAATTTTTAAGGTCCATCTCTCTTGAGCGCATGCAGGGCAGCCTGCGCGTCAATGTGATCTGGCATAGTAGAGCATGCGCAGAAGCAATCCGTCCCGCGTATATGCCACTTGTTGTTTACACAGTGCCAACAGATCACTTTTGCGCATGCACTACTATGCCAGATCACATTGACTTGTCACGCGCAGGCTGCCGTGAATGTGCTCAAAACAGATGGACCCGAAATACTGTTCGGTTTCCATTGACTGCCATTATATGACAGACAGACTGCAACGGTTTGAGGTAAAAATCTTCGTTTGTGTTCTACTGAAGAAACAAAGTCACCCACATCTTGGATGTCCTGGGGGTAAGCAGATAAATATCAAATTTTCATTTTTTTGTGAACTATCCCTTTTAAGTAGCTCCTGAACTCTCTTCTGTCTTACCTGCACTCGAGGCGGTGCATGAGTGCCACTAACAGATTCTTCACTCCTACTGGTTGTCGCTTGCGAAATTCGGTGTTCATTTGCATAAAGTTAAATAATTCTCAACTTTAGTCGCTTGTCTCGCATCACTTGACATAGGGCTGTGCCAATAATAAACTACACAGAGCCGTAGTTCACTGATAAGCTACTCAGTTTCGCGTGCATAATCGATATATATCGCCTGCGATAATGAAGGCGATATTTGCGTAGCTTGTCAGTGAACTACGGCTCTGTGTAATAAACGCGGCTGCATGAATGAACACGTGAATGAGATTTACGACTAATCACAGAACCGGCATTACTGACGAGATACGCATGATAATTCGCGTCCAAATATCGCACAGCCCTAACACATGCCCACAGTCTGTCACCAACAGTCACTGTCACTCGTGTCGCCGAAAGTCTCTCCATCGAAAATAAATGGGATCATGTCGCTGGCAATGTGAACAGGGCTTAATTCTGCGATGCGCATATGTACTCTATGTAATCCGGGTCAATATAGTTAAGGTATGTTGAAAAACTCCATCTCATTTTCTCCTCCAACTTAGGGAGGAGTAGTTCTGGAAGTGAACTACACCTTTAATGATTTTTCACAAATGATTTTTGGGTGAACTAGCCTTTTAAGGCATTGTCAGGTGACTTATTAAAACTGTTACTATTTTTAAGTTGAATTTAAAGCAAAAATAACTGTATTATCATACATTCTGTATAAATATTAATATAATTTGTAGTTCCAGATATAAAATTACTTATCTTTATCTGTTTTGGTCATACCACCCACCCTAATTGCTTTCGAAGATCTACAAATAACTATAAATTAGACATGACTCATGAAGGTTTGCTTCACAGTACTGTTGTGATGGTCTAAATTGATTTTTACTCTACAAGATGTGACACAAGATCTTCCAATTATTGGGGTCTGTCATCAATGATGTTTGACTCCACCCCTTAGTGGATATTAAAATATTTTAACCCCGCCCCCCTCGGCAGGCGCCACTCCCCTTACCGGACGCTCGAGCCTGTGCGTCCACCCGTCGTCCCTAACGACTATGTGCCGAGTCCAACACGAAACACCGCACCACCCCTGCAGAGCCCGGCTAGAACTGCATCTGTTAATCAGAGGACCCGCACGTACAGGTACTCACACACACTCACATGCTTACTCCACACATGCAGCATTACCCCCTGGACAGGCTTAAAAAAAAAACTTTGAAAAGGAAAAAGGATCCCTCACATTTTCTCACCCTCTTTTTTCACATCCTCTTTCCTTTCCCGTCTGTCCTTCCTGTCGCTGTTGTTCTGTTTTTAAACTGTCTTTGTTTGGTGTCTGTTGCAGTGTGACTCTCGGGCCAAAGTAACAGTCACTCACTAACTTTCTCTTTTCTTCTCCTTTGCTTTCTCACTCTCTCTTGCTTGGATCTTTTTGGGTTCAAACAGCCATAGCCTACTTACAGAAGAGCTCTTTCCTGCTCTTTCACTCACCGTCTTTTCTATTTCAGTCTTTCTTACCCGTATCTCTTCATCTCTTTGCCGTTTGCATTCTCAGCGCTCTGATTTTGAGAGTCTCAGGGGACAAACAGAGAGCACATAATCACATTCTTACAGAGCGCATCCTCCTCGTCCTCTTCTCAGATTCTCACGTACAATTCCGCAGTTCATGACCATGCGAGATGTGTATTAAGAGATCATTCTTTGTAGATTCTATACATTTAATACACTACTGTTCACTACTGTTGTACTGTAAGTTCAAAAGTGACCATAAAAACATTCAACATGTTCAGTTTCAGCTGTTCACTTTTGAACTGTGTTTTGACAAAAGTATAACCATTTCCACAGAAATATTAAACAGCGCATCTGTTTTCAGCAAAAGTTTTTCTAAACTTTTGAACGGTGGTGTATATTTATTCAGGAACTGGACTGAAATTAATCATCAAGGGAGAGTGATTGGGACATTTTGAAAACTGTTTAGTTTAGATTTTGACTTCTGGTTAACCAAGCAAATTTTTGAAATTAAATGAACACTTGATTTATGTAACATGTAGAAAAAGTTAAAATATTTAACAATGTACATTATCTATTGACAAGGCTGTAGGTAGATTGAAAACTAACAAAAGTAAATAGTTCTGTTATTTGGTTAAGTGGTTATAAAAATAAATCTGTTTCGTGCTATTAACTAATAATTTGGCAGTGGCCAAATATTGTCAAAATATTGGCCAGGCTTTTAAAATAGTGTGCTACTAGTAATATCAACCAGTAATCAGAAAATGGTCAGAATGTTTTTTTGCATTTCTGGCCATTTCATCATTCCACCACTAGTTACCAACCAATAATCTGAAAGTTTTAAAGAAATTAATTATAGAAATTATAGAAAAAATTATGGAAAAAAAAAATACTTTTATTTGGCAAGAATGCTTTAAATTGATCAAAATTGATGATAGACATTTATAATATTGCAAAAGATTTCTATTTGAGATAAACTTTTTTTATTTATCAATGAACCCTGAAAAAATTCCACTCAGCTGTTCTCAACGTAACAATAATAATTTTATATATATATATATATATATATATAGATATATAGATATATAGATATATAAATATATGTAGATTTTTTTGGTATATGTTTTATTGGAATATCAGAATATGGATTTCTGAAGGATCATTTGACTAGAGTAATGATGCCAAAAATTCAGCTTTGAAATCACAATTAATTACATTTTAAAATATATTCAAATAGAAAACGGTAATTTAAAATAGTACAGCATATTTTTGCTTTACTTTGGATCAAATAAATGCAGGGTTGGTAAGCAGAAAAAACTTCAAAAATCTTATTGTTCAAAAACTTTTGACTGGTAGTATATATATTTTCTTCTTTCTGATAAAAACAGCGTTATATTAAACAATATAAAATCTCAACAGCCATTCACTGCCATTATAAAGCTTGGAAGAGCCAGGACATTTTTTTATAGCTCCAGTTGTATTCATCTGAAAGAAGAAAGTCTCATACACCTAGGATAGCTTAAAAAGTGAGTATATCATGGGGTAATTTTCATTTTTGGGTAAACTATCCATTTAATATATGCCAAGCTGATTTAATTATTTTACCTGCAGTTATCAGCCGATAATCTAAAAATAGTATAGCCAAATATTGATTGATTAATTGGTCTGCTCAATGAAATTTTGCCAGTTCTGTGAAATGTGCTGAAATGATATTTCACTTTTTCTTAAGAGACTAAAGCATTGTGCAGGACTGAGTGTGAGGCTAAGTGTTTTACAGATAATTTCTTACTTAATGCATTCTTTATTGTGAATGTTTATCTTTGCGATCTTTAAACAGAATGTAATAATGTGCTCTTCTTTTAAAATGAATTTTCTGTTCACGATACTTAGCCTACCTGGTTTGTTGAATAATATTAACCAAGTTATTTAGCACTCACATTCAGTCTGACTTCATGTCTGGTATTTTGAGGATCTAATCAATTGTCAAAAGACAAACATGAAGTCCCACCCTACATTTTTTTTTCCTAGTTCCTTATCCTGGTTCACTGGGAAATACATCAAGTTATGGATCTAAAACCGGCACATGCAAATTAACCTTAAATTGCGTGATATGCCTTGTGTGTTTTAGCAGTGGCAGCAGCGGTGGCAGTCATCCCAGCAGTCGCAGTAGCAGCAGAGAGAACAGCGGGAGTGGAAGTGTGGGCGTGCCCATCGCCGTGCCAACCCCTGCCCCGCCCACCGCTTTTCCCGGTAAGATTCCCGCTCTTTGTGCAATTAAGTGTTAGTAAATGAATCTGAGAACTGTCCAAGATTCTGAAGAAACTGAAGAAAATCATTGTTACTGTATTGAAAGCTATCTCTTTTTAACTTTCTTTCCGTTCACTGCCTCTTTATTTCTTCTCTTTGGGCTCGCTGTACCTATTCCTCCTCCCTGTGGCCCTGTTTCTCCTTTTGACCTTTCTTCCCTCTGTTCTGTCACTCTTGTTCTCTTCTCCCCTGGGCTTCCTGTTTCTGTATGGTACGTGGGGCTGCAGGTACAGCACCTGCCCCTCCCAACCCTCCCAAACCCCCTCCGAGCGTTACTATCCCTGCCCCTCCTGTACCTCCGCCACCTCCCACCCCAGAGCCAGTGCCCCCCGCCCCTGCCCCGACCCCTGCTCTGCCAGCAGAGGGCCCTCCCGAGATACCACCACCCCCACAGCTGCCCCCAAACCTCCCCGTTAGCACCAACACCAACCCTGCTGCTGCAACTAGCACCCCTGCTCAAGGTGAGTCCCCTCACCCCCTCCTGAAGTCCATCTCCACACTCGTCCATCTTTGAGTGACAACCTGCACGTGATCATACTTGATTTACTCTGCATTACCCAGGATTCATCCCTCCTCCACCTCACCCAGGCTTCACCTGCATGGGCTTGGTTTGTCTTGGCTCGCATCTGTGCATCTGTGCTCCAGTTCTTGGTTGGATTACATTCCCAGTGGTGTTCATTTCCATCACATCATTTGGTCCATCTCTGCTTCTTGTTGGACTATTTTGGGGTCTTTTTTGTTTCAGAACAAAAAATGTTTCAGAACAAATCAAAGTGAGGAATTTATCATGGGTCAGCATTTTTACATGGACAGATTGGTTTGAGGGTCATGTTCCAAAACTAGTGAGCTGCTGTCCTAGACAGTTTTTAGGGCATCATTTTTAAGACGGGGTATATTCCTTTAAGGATGCATCTTTTAGGCAGCATTACATGTATCCTTCACGGTGAAGGTAATCCCATAATGTACTCTGACGTAATGCACACAGTATTTATTGGTATTAATATTGGAGGGTTTTTTTATATTAAATGGATAGTTCACCCCAAAATGAACATTTTGCCATTAATTACTCACCCTCACAGGGTTCGTACAAGGTGCTTAAATTGCTTGAAATACTTAAATTTGACTTTTTGAAATGTAAGGCCTGGGAAACTCTTGAAAATGGCAATACTCCTGAAGAGGTACTTGAAGAGTGCTTGAATTATTGAAAGACAATGTATCTATGAAGTAGGTGATAAATTTTTTTTCAATAAGCATATATCTTTTTAAGCAATTCAAAAAAACATTGTACCTTTTTTGCTTTTTTCTGGTAATGTCAGAAAACTTGTGAGCTGAATAGCAGAATAGATGAACTGAATCAATTGAGTGAGTCATTTAAGCTGGAACCGCTCCGATTGATTCAACTCATGACTTTGATCATTCATTTCAAGTGATTTTTTTTTTTTTTTTTTTTAAATTTCAACATTCCTTGTAATGATTTTAAAAAGCACATAGTGAAGGGTGAAATGGAGCTTTTCGAAACTCTGAATCAGTTAAACCATTGCATTCCAAAATGATTTACTGTTTCAAAGCGTGCTTGGATCGCGTATTGCAAATCATTTGATTTAGTTCGGAACTTCAGAGCAGGATTGCGAATCATTTGACTTGGATCGGGACTTCTGATCTAAATCAAATGATTCACGATATGCGATTTAAAGTCCTGATCCAAGTCAAATGATTTACGAACTGCTCTAAAGTTCCGAAAAAAAAAATCAAATGATTCACAATACACAATCTGAGCATGCTTTGAAAAATCATTTTGGAGCGCAATAGTGATGCTGATCTTGAGTTTCGAAAAGCTGTGTTGCACCATCACTACGGGCTTTTTAAAATCATTACGAGCAATGTTGAAATTTGTGGCTCACAGATTGCATATTTAGTTTGAAACTTCAGCACAAATCATTTGACTTGGATTGGGACTTCAAATCGCATAACACAACTCATTTGATTTAGAACAGAACGGTTATGTGAATACGCGTTTTGACGGTTATGTGGATACGCGATTTGAAGTCCCAATATGAAACAAACGATTTGCGTTAGAGAGCGAACTTCGGAGCGCTTATGGTGAATCATTTGTTTCAGATCAGGATTTCAGAATTTTCTAATTTATTCTTTCGGAAACAGTAGAAAACATCAAACCATAAAGGCAGTACAGTTATAAAAACATAACAAAGAAAAAAGTATACACAAACACAAATCCCTTAAGAAACTAACAGTGGTTTTACTATAGTAAAAGTGTATGCTTTGCAATACTTAAGTAGTGATACTTTGCATGTGCTTTACACTGTTTTTGCCATTTTTTTTATTAGCATATTTTTATTTAACTATTTATCTTTTTTAGAATTTGAAAGATAAGACATTTTGATAAGTGCGCTTTCTGATTGAAGTCCTTAAAAAATAAAAAAAGTAGGGCTTGAAAAGCCCTTGAAACTCCTGAAATTTAATTTTACAGTATCTGTATAAACCCTGCCCTCAACCTGTAAGACCTTTGTTCATCTTTGGAACACAAATTAAGATATTTTTTATTTAATCCCAGAGCTTTCTGAACCTGCATAGACGGCAACGCAGCTGACATATTCAAACAGCCCAGAAATGTAATAAGGACATTGATAAAACACACGCACGTGTCATGGTACTGTAGTGAGTGTGCATCAAAGACTGACACCGAATAGAAGAAATGGTTAAATAAAGTATAAATATTTTTAGTTTTAGTTTTCTTACTACCTTCTGGGCCTTAAATAATTAATGGAAGAATTTTCATTTTTGTGTGAACTATACCTTTAACTGTGAGCACTAGTAGTGTCACAGTAATTTATCATAAGTGCTACTTTTGCAGACCTGCTGCCTATGAAGTGTTTAATTTCAGTTAGGATGCTGTCAGAGTCAACACAGAGTTAGGCGGCTCACTAGCGTTTGGTCAGGGCTTGTGTCTTCAGTTCATTCCATATATCATTGAATGTATTGTGGTCTGCCTATTATGTAGTTTTATTCATTCATTTTCTTTTTGTCTCCCAGGCAACGGCCCTCACTTTTACAGTATGAACCGACCAATGACGCGGCACACCACACCCTCTGTGGGAGGTTCCCTGCCCTATCGCCGGCCGTCATCAGTTACTGGACAGCCCAACAACATGCCTCAGAACACAAATCCAAACATGATCCAAAACCAGCTCAATGGAGGGCCACACTACAACCAAAACCAAGGTAGACACTAGACATGCTCAAGTATCCATATAATGATAAAAAAATAGAAGAGGAGCTTGTTGTTTGTCATTTAAATCAGTGGGCTTGGTATTGCTCATTTCTTCTTTAACTTAAAATATCTGTTTTCTTGTCAACTTCCTCTCTTTTCTTTTCTTTTTTTTTCACCCACACTCAAATTCTTTTGTTTTCTCACTTCCCTTTTTTTTCCTTTCTGAACTGAATTGCCTCTGTTGTTGGGGTGGGTAGCCCCTATGGCCCCTCCACCCCCCTCTATTCTCCAGATTACCCCTCAGCTACCGCTCATGGGCTTTGTGGCTCGGGTTCAGGAGACCAGTAAGTTATCGGTTTGGGAAAATACTCCTAAATGTATGGAAGCCTGTTTCCACTGCAGAATAATATAAAAAATGTTTTACAATTTAAGACTTTTTGTTTACAGCTCAAAATTCTATGGAAGCTTGAAGGGCTGCCCCCTAATAGCCGATTAGGGCTTGGCTTGGTTAACAAATTGTATCAGTCACTTATTCACAGAAATAAAAAAAAAATTAAAAAAATCCACAGGAAGTGGCAAAATCATGCAGTCTGTGACGGACAGATTCTTAACGGCTGGTCTATGTGGTAATATAGTACATCGGGCGGGACATCCAAATGCTTGTCTGTTATTCATCAACCTCAAATATGGCAAATTGTCTGAAATATGTAAGTAGTAACAACTTTACAAAAGGTTGAACAAAGAGTGCTATTCAAAATGTCTGTGCAGGAGCTGTGTGTGGGAGCTGAACAGTAGCACGCTCACTGCACAACAGATGGAGGCACCGGTGTGGTCACTTGCTCTTAAAATACTCATTCTTGGTTATACAGATAATACAGTTATACAGTAATACACCTTTTGGAATCTGTCAAAAACTCATTGCGCTTCCAACAAAACATTGCACTTTTAAAATAATGAAAGCAAACAGAATGCTTTCATTCAGAAGTCTCTGTAAACTTGTGCCAAGAAAAAAAAACAGTATACTTGCCGTACAGACATGAAAAATATATCATGGTTTATTATTAAATATGTGATTAGTTAACTAATGCTTAAAACGAATGACTACTAGTCAACCAGAAAAATCTTTAGTCGAGGGCAGCCCTAGGAGCTTGTTTCAGGTATTTTTTAATCTCACAGTTGATGCTTTTTAAAAAGAAAATGCAATTCTGATTAAAAACAGAAAAGTTCTGAGATATAAATTAATAATTGCATTTACATTTAGTCATTTAGCAGATGCGTTTGTCCAAAGCAACTTACAAATGAGGACAATAGAATCAATCAAAATCAAATTGCAAGAGAAAAGTGAAAAGTCAATTGTAATATTAGAAGTCACAATTTTCTTAATTCTTTATTCAATGGTGGAAACAAATAAAATGGTGAGATGCAAACCCAGAATTCAGTGTAAAAAAAAATATGCAATTACAAGAAAAAAGCCTGAATTGTGAGAGTCCCAATTACATTTTTTTATTTTTTATTTTAAGATGGAAACGGGCATCCATGTAAATGTGTCTGTGATAGATTAATGAATGTTTTTTAGTGTTTAACAGGTTTTGCATGCTCTTTAAACATGCATGTATATATTCAAATTTATCTCACATATCTGTTGCATGTTCTTTACCATCTGATTTGATCCATCAATAATCTGCTACAATATAGTGTAAGACATGCAGGGAGTTTCCAGCAGTATGTCCTAACCAGATGCAATGTGATAAGATACCAGCCACAAGTCATTTGTCTGTCCAATCCACACTGCCAATCAGAAGAACGTGTGTGCAGGCTCGCAATGATATGAGTACATGATCAAATTTATACAAATAAAAGTACATTTTAACATTATTCAGTAAACATACTTGATGACTTTGTCTTGTAATACATTTGTTTGTTCACACAGAGTTAATAATGAGAATGTTCTTGATTTGAGCTAAATGATCCATTGTTGCTTTCATTGTAGTTATTGAAGTCACACACATTGATGTTCAGAATAAAATGAAACCCTTTCAATCTTATACAAAGCACATAATTAGCATCTGTGATTTTCACATTGCATCTGGAGGAATGTTAGGCCACGTACACACGGAATTTTATTTTATTTTTTTCAGAAAAAGTGAAACTGGAATTTAGTTGTTGCTGTTCCATATATGAACCACTTCTTGGTTCATTTCAAGTCACACATGACTCAAGTTTCTGGTAATTTTTTTGAGTAATTATATAGAACTGTCACATAAATATCAGACTAATCATTTGTTTGTTTCATCTAATAACAGTGAATTAAGACTAGTTCTGTCACGATTCCTCAATTTAATTTGAGTACTGCGCTTTCCTCAGCTGCAAGTTTACCTGTGTTTGAGTAACCAGCAAAATAACTGAAGTGGCGACCAAGTTGTTAGACCGTTTTCCAAGGCTGCATGATATATTAAGCCCATCTAAAAAAAAAAAAACAGTATATTAAATGCTGCTTCACACAAACAGTTATGTCTTAAACTTCATATCTGCATATTGCTGAGTTTGGGTTTGTAACATTCATCTGGAAATGCACTGTACGCCATTTCATCAGAACACAGGAGAATACATCAATATCTTTCTCTGTTGTTTAAAATGTCAAAGTAAAAGTTCAAACCCTCACTCAAGAGTTTACACTTTTTGATGTCTGTGACAGTGGCAGGTAGCAATTTTGTCGCAAAGACATGGCCAAATGCATTAAAATGAATAATGTACATTTAGTTCTATTATTTAAAAAACATTATGTATTTTAACAGTTTCAGTTTAATAAAACCATGTGATTACTTGCTTTTGATACTAATTATTATTGCTATTATAGATGTTTTTAAAGTCATTTTTGTTTGCTTGGGTCTATTTTAAATGCCACAGGAAAATAAAATTATAATTATCTGATTACTCGATTACCGTATTGCCCCAAATATAAGGCGACCCTGGTTTTCAAGATGTACCTTTTGGTAAAGGCTTTTGGAAAAATCTTGTTTAATTAAGAAAAAAATAACACTTCTTTAATTATTTTCATATTGCATATTTTTCCTTTTTTTAGTTTTTGTTTTGAAAGTATGGTAAATACTAGTAATGCACCAACAATCGCATAAAAAAATACACTTTTTGATATATCATAAAAATTATATAACAATTAGGCTATCCATTTCATAGTAGCCTACCAACATTTCATTAACAGAAGTGAAATCTTATTGTAGTCTTCAAATCTGGGTACTTTTCTTGTGTTTTAAAATCACTTACAGAGGAATTTTGGTTCCATCAGGCTAACATGACAGTCAAGTCTTTTTCTTGTTTAACATTACGACAAACATTACATAACGTATTTCTTGGAACACTCGTTTAGTTGTGGATGTATTATTGATGTCAAATTACTAGAATTTACTACAATTTACAATTTACTAGATTTTGTAGTGGAGAAAACTCTACTTTAGACCTTATTTATCTGTAGTGTGTACATGGCCTTAGTGAAGTTCCCTTTTCGAAGAAATTGCTTATTACTGCTGTTTTGAGGTTGGTGGTTAGTCTAACTGCTAAATTTAATACTCTAATTTCTGTACTAACACATTTTTCTCCTAAACTTCCCTAACCAGCATGAGTCATTTGTCTCACATCAGCAAACAGAAGTTGCCCAATGCCCCCAGAAATTGCTTATATCTGAGATTATTTGTTTATGCCTTCAGTCTCAGATGCTCCTCCACCGCCGCCTCCTGCAGAAGAGGTGGAGTTTGAGGAAGCAACCCCGCCCCCGCCTCCTCCAGAGGACTATGAGGATGAGGAGGGTGATGATGAGGAAGAGTCAGCGGTGGTGGAGTACAGTGACCCCTACGCTGAAGAAGACCCACCATGGGCCCCTCGCAGTTACCTGGAGAAAGGTACATTACTTTAGTACATTTATTTCTAGCTGTTTCTCAACAGACACTTGTTTTTTCATCTTTTTGGGGCAGTCGTTGCCTAATGTTTAGAGAGTCGGACTTGTAACGATTTAAATGGAGAAGAACCAAAATCTGCAACACTGTTGGTCATGATTTCAGTCAAACTCAAATCAGTAAATAATAAATATATAATTGAAATAAACTACAGGGGGGAAAAACACAAAACAAAACAAAAAATCAGTTTAAAAATTAAAAGCGCATTTAGGCATCACAGTATTATTTAATAACAAATAACATTATTTGAAATAAACTTGAAATAAAATAAATATTTACGGAAATTTATAAAATAAATGAAATAATATAATAAAAACTGTTTGTTTATATATTTTTTAAGAACTCAAATCAGTCACATATTACTATTGAATAATAAATAAATATATAATTGCAATAAAAACTACATGACAATAAAAACCAAAACTAAAAAATTGTTTTAAATATTAAGTGAATTTAGGCATCACAGTAATGAACAGTATTAAAAGTGGACACAGAAAACATTATTTGAAATAAACTTAAAATATTAACTGAAATAACTGTATTCATTAATTTAGTTTAATTTAATTCAATTTGTAGGGTATTAAAAATCTGGCAAATGCAGATTATTTTTTAAATTAGGGCCAATGATCCATAAATATAAAATAAATACAATATAAATAAATTAAATGATATAATGTAATAAAATCTACATATATTACAAAGAATAATACTAAAAACTCAAATCAGTCACATATTACTTATAAATACATAATAAATAATAAATACATATATAATTGAAATAAAAACGACCAAAAATCATTTTAAATATTAAAAGTGCATTGAGGCATCACAGTGATGTACAGAATGAAAATGGATACAATAAACATTATTTTGGAAAAAAAGAAATGACAAAATTGACTAAAATTATTGTATTTATTTTTTTATTCAATTTGTAGAGTATTAAAAATCTGGCCAATGTAAATTCATTTTTACATTAGGACCAGTGACCCATAAATAATAAATACAATAATATATTAATGAAATAATATAATAAAAACGTAAAAGAATTAAAAGTCAGTTGAGACATTATTATAATGCACAGTATAAAAATGGATACAGTACACATTATTTAAAAATAAATTTGAAATAAAATAGATTGAAACACTTTTTTTTCCAGCAAGTTGTCAAGGCAACATTTTTCAACTCTAAACTACTAAAATAAAAACACAACAAAACTGAAATTAAAATGAAAACAGAAAAGAGAAAAATAAAAATCATTAAAAATGATAAAAAACTATAATAGTATCTCAGTAATACTACATTTAACAGTGCCATACATACTAGTGGTGTCAATCGATTAAAAAAATAATAATTACAAATTAATTGCACATTTTTCCTGAAATTAATCGTGATTAATCCTACCTGACATGTTTTTAATTATACTTTTTATATTAAAATAATTTCACATTCATGCTTCAAATTAATGTAAATACAACATAAAGAACATATGTGACCCTGGACCACAAAAGTCTCTGGGGTATATTTGTAGCAATAGCCAAAAATACATTGTATGGGTAAATTATCCAAAACAAATTTATGCCAAAAATCATTAGGCTATTAAGTAAAGATCATGTTCAAATAAGATATTTTGTAAATTTTGTACCGTAAATGTATCACAACTTAATTTTTGATAAGTGATATACTTTGCTAAGAACTTAATTTGGACAACTTTAAAGGCAATTTTCTCAATATTTTTTTATTTTTTTGCACCCTCAGATTCCAGATTTTCAAATAGTTGTATCTCAGACAAATATTGTCTGATCTCAACAAACCAAACATCAGTGGAAAGTTTATTTGTTCAACTTTCAGAAGATATACAAATCTCAATTTCGAAAAAGTGACACTTAAGACTGGTTTCGTGGTCCAGGGTCACATATATATTTTAAATATTTGTTTAAAGCCATCTTTTTTTATGACTGAAGGCAAGTAACACTGATTCAAATGGATGTCTGTTTTTTCCCTAATATTTCACTAATGACTAACAGACATCACAGCAGTTGGTTATTAGGATATTTTGGCTGCTGTTACTTTAAAAGCTACCACTGCTGCTGAACTAGACAGGGGTCTGACACTACTTTAAATGTGATGTATAAATAATAAATACTTACATGCAGTTTTTGTAACTTCATGCTGTAACAGACGACACAACATAACTACGACATTGCATACTTGCACTTTCATTAGGGTTTGAATATGATACAGCGCTTCAATATAGGCCTAATTTGTGATGTGCTCATAAAGACACTCTGCACATTTAAATGCGTTAAATATTTTTAACGCATTAAAATGAACAAATCAATCGCCTGAGTTAACGCCCTAATTATGCTGCAAAAGTGCATCCTTAAAAATTGTCCCCTTTTTTTTATGTAGCAACCATTTTTTTTAAATGGCAGTAAGATATAAAAGCTGCTTATCAATTGTTTCAGCCTCACAATATACAGTACTTACAGTGTAGCAGTCTGTCAGTGCTGTAATAATTACAATAAAAACATAACCAGACGTTGTTTTTCTTCTTTTTACCATCAGTGGTGGCGATTTACGACTACGCGCGCGACAAAGAAGACGAGCTGTCCTTCCAGGAGGGGGCGATCATTTACGTCATCAAGAAGAACGACGACGGCTGGTTCGAGGGCGTGATGAGCGGCACCACGGGCCTCTTCCCCGGGAACTACGTGGAGTCCATCATGCACTACGCTGACTGAGCCACCGGGTGGCGCCACTGCTCCTCTGTCCATCATCTTCCTCATTCTTTTGAGTGCGCACATACATACACACACAAACACAATGAATTCAGCTACACTACATCATGCACAGGCTTGATTCAGACAAACGGGAAAAAAACTGTTCAAATGTGTAAGATAAATACATTAGGAACATTTATTCATCTCTTAATTTCAATAGAAACATGTATCAGAAACGTGTTGGTTTGCTTGACTTGTGTTGATAGTGATCGCTTTGCTTTCGCTCCTATCCGTCTCTACTCTGGAGGAATGGGTCTGACTAGTTGGAGGACGGCCATCTTGGATGTGCATGTTTCCTTTTACATCACCTGTCCACTGACCAGCAAACTGACAGAAAAGCTTTTGCCAAGAATGACAGAACAGGGATTTTATGCATAATAGTTGTGCCAGGTAATAGAGAGACGCATGGATTCAGGTGGGCTATTCTTTAGTTTTTCATTGCGTTGGGAGTTGAATTTCGTTTAAACCGTTACCTTTTGAGTGCAGTATCTTTAGCAAGGAGGATATACCAAAGGATTTCAGTGGCGTTTGGGATCACGAACGGGACCGACTACAACCTTAAAATACTTCTTTTTCACCATTCCTTTACATTCATTTCTTTCCAACGAGATTTTATTGCTTGAAATATTTGCAAGTATGTGTATTCTTTGTATGTATGATAAAAAGAAAAAAAAAAAAACACTATTAAATTGTTCAGGAAGTTTGTGCCATAAAGAAATGTTCGTAGGCGGTCATATTGAGAGGTTGTTTCTTGAATCTCAGCACCTGATGTGGTGTTCTTCAGGAAGAACATGTGTATTGTGATCTTTAACCTCCGACTCATCCCTTTGACCAACTGTGGACTTAAAGATACAAGACTATTCTATATGTATGTTATATATTGATTTATATTATAGAAATACTATTGTGTTGGTGTATGACTGGTGTAGAGACAAGAGAACCCCATTTATCTGCAATAACAAAGGCACAGTTAGAAAGACCTCCGTCGACGAGCTCTAGAGATTTTTAAAGCACAAGAGATATACATGATCTTATAAAATGTGAAGAACTGATTTTTGGATGAAGAGATATTAAAAAAACAAACCAGCCCGAGTTTTCAAACATCCTCGTACCCACATGCAGATAATGTGGAACCAACTGTACTAATGCACAGAGACTTTTTCTATCGAGTACTTTGATGTCTATATGTAAGTGTGTGTGAGTGCGTATGTGAGCGTGAAACCGATCGATTTCACAGTTTCTGGATCATTGGTGACTGACTTGCTTGTCTGTGTGCAAATCTTTATTTTCAATGAACGGTCTGTGGCGAGAGTGTGTGAATTGAGTCTTGCATGTTGATCATTTCTGTGATTTTCCTGCTGATGGAGAATAAACTGGATATATCTGGTCTGCTTGTTCACGCTTCATCTACGTCTTTGCACTGCTGAGGTCCCAGGGCTCGCAAAATTTCTATATCTCTGGTAGCCCTTCGGGCAGGTACTACTCAGATTTTGGTAGCCCGAAAATAATAATAATTTAACTACCCAAATAAAAATATTTTTATAAATATAGAAAATCACATAGGAGTCTAAATGTCAATTAAAAATATGTTCAATACACAACTCTCAACAAATATCAAAGAAGGAATTTTATTTCACTATTTACAGGGTATCTGCAGAATTTTTAAATATCAATTAAAGGCAATTTATGACCCATTTTAAGAGCTGCACAAGTAAAATGAGCAGAGTATGAGTGGGGCTGGACAATGTATGGTAACATATAAGCCATAAAATTATGATTTACAGTTCAGATACAGGTTTTCACAAAAAACATATCTTATAAAACAGCATTAAAGCCTTTATACTATTGAAAGGGATAAATCAAGTACATAATTTATTATATTTATTTAAAACATTTAATTGTTTAAAATAAAAGCATGGGTGGCAGCTGAAACGGCTGAAAAAATTATCGGAAATGCAAATTCATTCTCTGCCACGAGTTGGCGCTTTAGGAGCATAGTTTAGGAGTGCTGAAATATTACGGTTTTCCTAGAAACTGCTGTACACAAAGCAGCATCGCGCTCAATAACACTGTTTTATCAGGCATTATAGGTAAGATGAAATCTCAATGCCAACGACACGTTTCTGAGGACAGTCGGTTCCCTTCAGATATATTCATATAAAGACATCCCTCCGCTTTTTTTTACTTTGAAACGGGCAGCGCGCATATTTATTCAGTGACATCATTGCCTTTTAAAGTTCAAGCAAGAAACTTTACACTGGACCTCAAGCAACGTGGATTCTGTGCCTCTCCTCTCTTCCTCCAGACTCTGGGACCCTGATTTCCAAAGGAAAAGCAAAATTTACTTTCATCAGAGAACATAACTTTGGACCACTCAGCAGAAGTCTGTGTCCTTTTTGTCTTTAGCCCAGGCGAGACGCTTCTGACGCTGTCTGTTCAAGAGTGGCTTGACACAAGGAATGCGACAACTGAAACCCATGTCTTGCATACGTCTGTGCGTAGTGGTTCCTGAAGCACTGACTCCAGCTGCAGTCCACTCTTTGTGAATCTCCCCCACATTTTTGAATGGGTTTTGTTTCACAAACCTCTCCAGGGTGCGGTTATTCCTATTGCTTGTACATTTTTCTACCACATCTTTTCCTTCCCTTCGCCTCTCTATTAATGTGCTTGGACACAGAGCTCTGTGAACAGCCAGCCTCTTTTGCAATGACCTTTAGTGTCTTGCCCTCCTTGTGCAAGGTGTCAGTGGTCGTCTTTTGGACAACTGTCAAGTCAACAGTCTTCCCCATGATTGTGTAGCCTACAGAACTAGACTGAGAGACCATTTAAAGGCCTTTGCAGGTGTTTTGAGTTAATTAGCTGATTAGAGCGTGGCACCAGGTGTCTTCAATATTGAACCTTTTCACAATATTCTAATTTCCTGAGATACTGAATTTGGGGTGTTCATTAGTTGTCAGTTCTAATCATCAAAATTAAAAGAAATAAACATTTGAAATATATCAGTCTGTGTGTAATGAATGAATATAATACACAAGTTTCACTTTTTGAATGGAATTATTGAAATAAATCGCATTACGCAGTCACGTTGGAAAGATCCGAAGTTTTTTTTTTTTTTTTTTGGAAATACATCTGATAAAATGCGTTCATCTTATATTTAGGGTCTAGACCAGGGATCCTCAAATCTGGCTCACGAGATCCACTTTCCTGCTGAGTTTAGCTCTAACACATCTGAGCACGCTACTCAATGTCTTTGTGAATCTCCCCCACATTTTTCAGGATCATTAGAAAATCACAGGTAGGTGAGTTTGATCAGCGTTGAAGCTAACTCTGCCGGAAAGTCTAGATTTTGACGTGTCAATAACACACCCCCAAATCCGCGTAAAAACAAATGTGCCAAGAAATAAGTAAAGTTAACAAAGCGATTGAAAAAAACAAAAGAAAAAGAAAAGCTTATAGCAGCATGAGTCTCCATTGTCATAGCCTGATGTAACCAAACTTCCTCTGTAAATGATTTTAAAAGATAAGACAGTACCCAGATTTGAAGATTACAATAAGATTTCACTTCTACTGTTAATGAAATGTTGGTAGGCTACTACTGTTATTTAATTTAGATGGGTTACCTGTTATTTTTATGGTATATCAACAAGTTATATATATTTTATTGTGAATGTTGATGCATTTTACCAGTAGGGGAGAGTGGGGTAAGTTGAGCCACCCCCCTGTATCTTGGCTACTGTACACTTTTTCTGTCATGTGACCATGCACTTTGGAATCACACATAATTTCTGCCAGACTGTGAAAAGGAGAAACACATGGGAGGAATGGAAGGCACCCATTTACTTGAAAAATGTTTTTGGCTTAAAGTAATTATTTATTTATTTATTTTGGCATAACAAAAATGTAATGGCTGTTACATCAAAGCAAATTTATCCAGGTCTAAAAATATTTATGATGCATATAGGTGATTTAGCAACATATAAAATCATGCAAATCATTTAGCTAAATATTAGCCTGAATTGGTAAGCTAGCGTTTTTCCAAAATGCCAGCTATGGGGCAAAGTGAGCCAAATCAAGCCAACACTTTAACTTACACCCCACCATAAGGCACTAAAGTTAAGTTAAATCTCAGAAGTATAACCTGGTATTTTAATGTGATATTACGAAACCGGATTAGTTTATCATAACCAGAAGATGCTTTTCAGAACATTATGACCAAATATATCTGTCCACCTATAGTCCCTAATGGTCAGTTTGATATTGCAAAAAAAGCTACCATGCCAAGAATCTTTTGAAAAAAATGTTTATTAGTTTCTTTCAAATTTCTTTCATTTTTAATTAAGTTTTTATTTGATTTTACTCAAACTCTGTTTAGTCTGTTTTAGGAAAGGTTAAAACTTCGGTGTTTTACGTATTTTCAGAAATGCAAACAATTAAAGATTTGACTGCTTTTATGTTAACTTTAAGATAACAAATATGACTGTTGTAAAATGAAATTTGATTAAGTTTTTTAAAAGGGATAAATTATCTTTAAAAATTTCACATGGGTTTGAATCAGTTTGGTCAGATGGGTCAACTTACCTCTAACCTGGGGCAGATTGAACCACAGGAACAATAAAAAAAAAAAAAAAAAAAAAAGAAGCCATAATTTTAGAACCCTTTGTCATAGATACATTTTGATCATTTAAAATGATAGGAAGCATCCGGAAATTACTGTAGATGCGTTTATTGTACGTCTGCCTCATTTTCCTTTATCTTGAGCATCACTTAAGTAAAAAATGGCTCATCTTACCCCTCTCTCCCCTATTTACCATACTTTTAAAACAAAAACTAAAAAAGGAAAAATTGCAATATATATATGAAAACAATTTAAGAAACAGGATTGCATCAAGCCACATATCTGGGGAAGAGTTCAGAAAAAAAAACTGCTGCATTGAAGGTTCACATAAGCATGTAGTCTTTGTTACCCTTAATGAAATAAGCTTGAAACAACCAGGACCTGGCCAAACTGAGCAATTGATGGAGAAGGGCTTTGCTTAGAGTGGAGACCAAGATCCTGTTGGTTACTCTAGTTGACCTCCATGCTCATATGCGGAGACAGGAGAGACCTACAGAAGAACAATCATCACTGCAACACTCCGATCTGGGTTTATGTTGGTGTGGCAAGATTCAATCCGCTCCTCAGTGAAGACACATGAAAACACACTTGAAATTAGCAAAAAAGCACCGAAATGACACTGTAATAAACAAGATTCTCTGGTCTGATGAACCTCAATTCCAAATATCATGTTTGAAAGAAACCAGTAAAGTGTGCTGGTAGCAGCCTCATGCTCTGTGGCTGGTTTTCAGTGGCAGGAACTGAGGGACTCGTCAGAGTAGAAGAAAAGCTCAATGCACCAAAATATTGAGATAACCTTAATGAAAACCCTGAACTCAATCAAATACATCTGAAGAAACCTGAAAAGCTGGCAGAGCTTGAGATGTGAGGAGAATAATAGCAGATAATTGTCAAATGGTCATGAGCAAAGCTTGTCGCATCATACACAAAAAGACTTGAGGCCTTAAAGGTGCTTCAACTAAGTACAGAGAATACTTATGCAGTGTACTCGTTTAAGTTATTTTATTTTTAATAAAGTTACAAAGCTGTGACAATTCTGTTTTGTGTTGCCATTATTGTGTATGGAGTGTAGATTGATTAACATATGACCATGGAGAGAAAATAACAAACACAAAGGGGCATGAATACTTTTGCAATGCACTGTAGGGGTGAGTAAATTATCAGTTACACAAGCATAGAAAATGTTTCTTCCTAAGAATAAGCAGAAATGAAGACAAGCAAACTGTTTGAGTGGTCAAATTTTTATTAAGTATTAATATGTTTAACATTAAAACCTTTTGGGTTATGTGCAAAGTATAAATCATTCCAACTCATGTTGAACTGGTAGACAGTTTAGTAAATTGAAACAATCTTTACATAATTCATCTGTCAGTTTACTCCCAATACCTCAGCAGTCCCTAAGTGACATACAAGTTACATATTTTATTAGTCTGCACTTTGACATTTGATTGAATGGTTTTGGATATTTTTTTTTTTTTAGCTTTTTAAAAAATGTTTTGCATCCTCTAGATTTAATCCTAGATTTTATTCTCTCTACTATAGGATGTTTTAGCAGTGTATTAACTTACAGCAGAGCAAAATCTGTCTTTAAAATAAAAATCTAGACTAAAGTGTAACTAGTACAAAAATCAATTCTATGTGTACTTCTTACATGTAATAATTGGCCATATATCACAAATCTCTAGTCAAATATATTTTCCAGTATATAATCTGGTATCTGTGACAGTTCACAGTTTTAAACGAACACTAAACATTTAGTGCATCTTTTATAGATTTCATTGTACATTAATCCTCTGCGAGTCCTTCCCTCTCCCACAGTCAACTTGCTACTAGTTATTTTTATACATTATATCCCACACACCCTGTTGGAGACTTTGAGCTCCCCGCTTAACAGAAACCCAGACACAGAAAAATGTTTACTAAGAGAGAGAAACTGGTCCAAATGTTTGCCTACACACAAATGTTTCTACGCTTTATATTGCTCTTGGCATTCAGTCTCATTCTCTCTGTAATATTGATTGTTGCTATACAGAGAAACAAATCTGAGAGCAGCACACACTCCCGCACACACACACACACACACACACACACACACACACACAAACAGAGGAAACAGGAAGAGGTTTAATGGAAGGAGAGGAAGGGTCAGAGTGGAATTTGTCAAAAGTGGTTTTATCTTGTTACCCAGCTGTCTTCACCCCCCTTACGGCTCACAGATAAGAGTCTCCACCACAAACTTGTTCTCAAAATGGAGGATCTTGTGGCAGTTGAGTGCCTCGCGCTTCTGGATACCTGTGAAAAGAGACAAATGGTATGGTCAATGTATGTGGTTTGTTTCAGAGCTCAGTCGCTCAATTACGTCACCATGTATTCTGAGTACACCAAATAAAAAAGGTAATTGCAACTTTTAAATCTCACAATTTTAACAAACATGCAATTCTGAGAAAAAAAAATAATTACTGCAAGTTTATATCTCGCAATTCGGGAAAAAAAAAGCAGAATTGCGAGATACAAACATGCAATTCTGAGGAAAAAAGTCAGAATTATGAGGTCATATTCTGAAATTTGGAGAAAAAGCCAGAATTAAGAGGTCATATCCCGCAATTCTGACTTTGTATCACACAACTCTGAGAAAAAGGTTAGAATTTTGAGATGTAAACTCGCAGTTGCGAAATAGTCTAAATTCTGGAGTTTATATCCCACAATTCTGACTTTATTTCTCGCAATTCTGAGTTTATATCCCTCAATTCTGACTTTATATCACGCAATTCTGAGAAAGAACTTTGTGACATGTAAGACAAATTGTGACATGTAAACTCGCAGTTGCGAAAAAAGTTAGAACTGCAATTCTGAAGTTGCAAGTCAGAATTACGAGTTTGTATCTGGCAATTCGAAGTGTATATTCCGCAATTCTGAATTTATTTTTCACAATTGAGAGTTTATATCCCACAATTCTAAGTTTATATACCACAATTTGGAATTTATTTTTCGCAATTGCGAGTTTTCCTTCTTGCGATTCTTTTATATCCCATAATTCTGACTTTATTTCTCGCAAGTCTGAGTTTATATTCCGCAATTTTGAATTTATTTTTCGCAATTCTAAGTTTTCCTTCTCGCAACTGACTTTATTTCTCGCAATTCTGAATTTATTTTTCGCAATTGCGAGTTAATATACCACAATTCTGACTTTATATCAAGTAATTCTGAGAAAAAAAGTCAGAATTTTGAGATGTAAACTCGCAGTTGCAGAAAAGGTCCAAATTACATGTTAATATCTCGCAATTCTGACTTTATTTCTTACAATTGCGAGATTATGTCCTGCAATTTTGACTTTTTTTTCCCCCTCGCAGTTGCAAATATATACCGCAATTTTGAGAAAAAAAGGGCAGAATTACAAGTATATATCCTGCAATTCTGACTTTATACATTGCAAGTTTATGTCATGCAGTTCTGAGGAAAAAAAGTGTACAAATTATGAGATACAAGCGCAATTCTGAGGAAAAAAAAAAGTATCTCACAATTCATTTTTCAAAATTGTGGGATATTAACTCGCAATTTTGAGAAATAAAAGTCAGAATTTCTGTATTTTAATTTGGTACGATTTTAATGTTTCTGAAAGCAGTACTTTAAGCTCTTAAAGGCTACATTTATTTGACTACACAGTATATGTTTTCTATTTTAATGTAATCCATTCCCATGATGATAATGCTCAATTTTCAGCATCATTACTCCAGTCTTCAATGTCAAATAATCCTTCAAAAAAATAATTCTAAAACACTGATTTGGAGATCAATAAACATTTCTTAATATTATCAATGCCTAAAACAGCTAAAACGGCTTGACAATTTTGTTGATACTGTCAGGATTCTTTGATGTATAGAACATTTGAATAGAAGCATTTATTTGAAACAGAAATATGTAAATGGTAAAATAAATTATTGGAAATCTGTGAACTGTAATGTATGAAAATGTACATTTATTTGACATTTATACTTATTCTATTTAATTTTATGTTCTAGTTTTGATGGCAAATATTGTCTGTAAAGGTTAGCATGTAATCAGCCTAACAATGGGAAGCTTGCCAAAAGTATAGATGGATGCATGCGTTTACCAAAAACGGCCTCTCTGCGCTCCAGTTTGTAAGTGTCTCTCCCTCTGCAGAGGCCGTAGATGAAGTAACCCAGCTGATCCACATGCTCCAACTTCCCGGTCACTATCATCTGCTCACGCACCAGGTAAGACTGTGGCAGGTATGTTCCAGCCTGCAAACATACAACCAAAGTTACACTGTCACATGCTTGAACACCAGACTTGAACTGTGTTGCAATAGTTGACATCCTAAACTTCATTTCTGGGCATTATTTGAGTGCAGGCAGTTCAGGAGGTTGAGGCAGACAAAAAAAAAAAAAAGGGTATTTTAGCTCAAATATAAACCAGCAGTGTTGCTGTAGTTACCTTGATGTTGACAAGAAGCTCCAGGAAGTCTTTGGGTGGCATCACAACAGAAGTGTTGAGAGGAATGACATAGCATTTGTTCAGACGCAGATCCAGATAGGCTGTCAGTCTCTAAAAGCAGAGAAGGAAAACTGTTACTATTTCGGTACAAGAAATTTATTTTGGGAAATCTGATGAAATTGTGTATGTGATCAAATGAATGCATGGCTTTGAGAGGGAGATAAACAATGGCTCTCACCCTGTTGAAGTCATGAACAATGTCAGCAGGGTCACTGTCGCTGAACTTGGGCACTGGAATGTTAATGAGCTCCACCCCTTCATCCTCCAGAACTCTCACTCTCTCCTCAATCCTCTTAGATGCAGCTGGCAAATCCATTTCGGGCTCCTCCTGGCTGTCCTGCATCTTGTAATTTTCCTCACGGTAGTTCACCCCACAGAAATACATCCTCTCCTCCTGAAAACCAGCATTATGAATAGACACATTCTTTCACCATGATCAACTAGACACACATCATTCTGTTAGACATTTCAGCAGGTGTAAGAAAATGGAATTTAATACATCAATGCTTTTTAATGCCTTTTTTTGTAACCAAAGGTTAAAAAAATTAAATAAAATCTCATACATTTTATTGATAGCTAGGTTTTTACGGCACATCAGCTAGCTCAACTATATGAACAACATGGGTGTCAATTAACAATTTTCTGCATTTTGATGGAATTCGTTATGCTGATTAGAAAAGACTGATCTCATTTCTAAATGTTAACAATTTCTCTGTATCTATTTAACCTTTGACAATGTCATATTGGAACATTCAATTCTGTGTTCGCTCTGCCACTGACACAGAGATATGAAACAGCTTCTCAAATAGTCCTTTCAATCAATCTGTATTATTTCTGTCTTACAATCATTCATATTATCATTAGTACTGGTATAATAGTTTAGTTTGGATATAAACACTGATGTCTTTATTAGCGAAAGTAAGCTTTGCTTCAAATTGGTACTTTGGTAAGTTCTATTTATTACAACGTTAATTAGATTGTTTCGCCAGTAGGTGGTATAGAAGCCCGTTTCCGTTTTTCTAATGTAAATAAATTAAAAGTTATTGCAACTTTTTATCTCACAATTCTGACTTTTTGTCTCAGAATTACACGATACAATCTTGCAGTTCTTTTCTCAGAATTGTAAATCTTGCAAAACTGAAGTCAGAATTGCAAGGCAAACTCACAATAGCGAAAAATAAAGTTAGAACTCAGACTTTTTCCTCACAAATGTGAGTATCTATCTTTTTGTGAGTTATAAACTCGCAAAAAATAAAGTAATGAAGTCAGAATTGCTAAATATAAACTTTGAAATAAAATCAGAATTGTGAGATTAAAACTCAAAAAGTTTATTTCACAATTCTCAAGTTACAAAGTCCAATTTTGAGGGGAACAAAAAGACTGATATGTTCACATAATTGCAAGTTTATATCTCACAATTGCATGTTATGAGATAAACTCAGTTCTCAGAAAAAGAAGTCATGATTGTGAGTTTATATCATGCAGTTCTGACTTTATTTCCTTACTAGCGGCTTCGTCTCGCAACTTGCAATTGTGAGTTTATACCATGCAATTCTGACATTATTTTTCAAAACTGCAAGTTTTTATTTCACAATTTTGACTTTATAACTTGCAATTTTGAGTTTATAATAAAAAAGTCAGAATTGCATGAATCACGCCATTCTGAGAAAAGTCAGAATTGCGACATGTAAAGTCAGAATTGTGAGATTAAAAGTTATTCATTTATATTTTTGTATTCAGTGACAGAAACAGGTGATGACAAGTGACTTTTAAAAAAACATATTTGTCAATGAATCATTAATTCAAAAGATTTGTTCAAAAACGCTCATTTAGTAATGGAACAAGAAGTATTCATAAGTGAGTCATCAAATCATTCATTCAAAATCAGAATAGTGATCTCAATTTATCCAGAATTGCACAGCTCTAATACTGAGATAATACTTTTTGTGTAACCACAATTTCGACTAAATAGCAATTTTAAATACAATGTAGATTAGTAACATATAAAGGGGTAATTCACCACTGACAAGATAGGATTTTATTAAAAATGGAAAAAAAATTTAAATCATTGCTACAACAGGTCTAGATAAAGAGAAATAGGCGTTTCCATTAGACAAAAACTTCAACACCCATAATAAATTTTACATTTTGGCACTGCCCCTCTGTCGATACAACTTAAAAATATACTACTAACCACTGTAACAATATAAAGCTGGTTTTAAAAAAAATGCAAAAACTAAATTCAATAAAACCCTAGTTAATGCATGTTCTCCCCATATTTTTTCATAGAAGAATTTTAATCATACCGACAAAGAAATCACTGAATTTTTTACATTCTGAAGTAAACATTTTCATTTTTAAGGATCCAACAGACTCACATTATTATTCTGAGTTCTCATAAAGTGCAACTGATGAAAACGGTTTGCTCACCTCTATGAAGTAATACCTGTACAGGTAAGCTCCGCCCACAACCACACCAGACAGAATGAGGGCCAGACCCAAGCACATGCACCAGCACCAGGCCCTGGACTGCTGCCTGATACGCAGAGCATCTTCCACGTCCTGTTTGCACACACAGATTCAGGAAAAAAAGTTTGAATAATATGCAATCAGTAAAAATTATGTTTTTAAAGGAGTTGATGAGTTTAAAGACATATAACCTAAATTCATATGTAATATATGGTCTCACTTCACGGCCGCAACTACTACCAGGAACTTTGTTTCCAAAATCCCGACAGATCCACAGATCCCTTTTACTAGTGCACCTGCATGTGTTTATTTGTGTTAAAGGACAGAGTTTTCCTCTATTTTATATGCAAGTGCACTTAGTCTGGGTGTGGCTTTGTACAAAACAATTGCATTGTGTGCAACAGATACTGGGAAATTTCCAACCTCCCTCCAGAGACCAACAGGAACAAACACACTGCATGATGCAAATGTACAAAACATCAGCTGACACAGTGACTGATTAACAAGGACGAAAGTGAAAACAAATCAGACTGAATATGACGTCAATTTGGCACCGAATCATTTTGGTCCTCGTTTGTTTTTGTTATAACATAATGAGAGCTAAAGAAGATGAAGTAGCCAAGCTTTCCTGTGTTTACAACAGCCATCATATTGCAGACTCTAGGGAAATCAGGAGCAACAAAACCGAACACATTTCAGCTGGAATTGTCTATAATATACATAAAGGTTTGTTTACAGGTGTGTCTAAGGTATGCAGTCGGTGCTAAATTTCCCATGACAATGCTGCAATTTAAATGAGTCTAGTCATCATTATCTCTACTGTAGTTCAGTAAACACCAATCTCATGATCTCGCGCAGACATTTTCATAGCCGAGATTGTGTCTGTTTGAAAATGATTAGGGCTGACAAACACTGATCAATAATGAAAACAGTCAACCAACACATTTTAACATCGATTAGTGTGTGTACTCTGAACCTCCATCAGCGTCAAATTCTTCATAAAGCAAGCAGTCACATTAAAAACTGAAAGTTAAACATAGAAAAGAGTTATTTTGATAATGTATTACTATTATGATTATTGGTGACCCTGGATCACAAAACCAGTCATAAGGATATTTAATTTTTTTTATTAAGATTCATACATTAAATAAGCTTTCCATTAATGTATGGTTTGTTAGGATAGGGCAATATTTAGCTGAGATACAACTATTTGAAAATCTAGAATCTGAAGGTGCAAAAAAAATTAAATATTGAGGAAAAATCTACTTTAAATTTGTACAAATTAAGTTCTTATCAAAGCATATTACAAAAAATTAAGCTTTGACATGTTTAAAGGAGGAAATTATTATCTTTATGGAACATACATTTACTTAATATCTTAATGATTTTTGGCAAAAAATAAAAAAATATAATTTTGATCCATACAATGTTGGCTATTGCTACAAATATACCCATGCTACTTAAGACTGGTTTTGTGGTCCAGGGTCACATTTCTTAAATTAAATTAAAGCTTTTTTATATTATCAAAATACTCCAAATATTTTTTTTATAGTATTTGTTGTTAGACATAATTTGTGTGTAGTAATTTATATAATCAACAGAATAGGATTTACAAAAACATGCTTTTATATGACTGATCATCAAAATAAACAGTAATCACAAATATTTGCACCCATCAAAAATAAAAAAATTACATGCAAAAATACATACACAGATTATAAATCCTGATTATCCTTGATTATTTGAAGCTGCATGTTCAAACGATTATCTACTGAATTACTACTAGACTTTTGCAGCCATAATTTAGGACGCCAATCCATGTTTTAATTATCTGTGAAGGCATAGCATTTGCACAACATGAAATATATTCGAAATCATGATAATGCAATATTCGGCTAAATCCGTTTACATTATCCATCCTTTTAGAGTTCATTGCTTTTGAACTATGCGCATGCAACAATATCTTATGGTCATGTGACTTTGGTTGCATGAACGCACTTCCTGTTGTGGAGTCTAAAAATGAGTCTAAAACAAAAGGCTTTAAAGATTCACTTGCACGTTTACACTCAAACACACCTGTTTCAAATACACACCACCTCACCCTCGCACACACACAGACACACACTGCAGATTACGGCTTAGCTAACAGAGACCGTCTTTGTTTAAAGAACCAGAGACTTCAGGAGTTTCTCCAAGGAACAAAGATGGCTGTTTTTGGTAGTCGGCTCTAGCCACAAGTTCAGCAAGGCTTTGATCACCTGTGTGACAGAGGATTTCAGACCACACAGCATGATCTTTACAGCTTATCTCATGATGAACTGAAACCTTTTAACCGATTTAGATAAGCAAAGATAATGTCTAAAGGTAAGGAGCATTGCTCCATGCATGAAACCTTCCGAATCAATTTCTTCTTCTTTCCCAAGAAGACATATGCCTGCCGAAACAAACGCTCCTTGCTGAAATAGTGCCAGTGAGATCAGGCTGCACTGTTGGTCTGATCGCAGTGGCAGTGTTTCAGCAGACACAACAGAGTCTTATGAATGATTCACGACCCCTTCTTCTTCATTATCAACCCGATTCGCACACTAGGCGCTGACTCATCCTCAGTGGCAGCTGATGATCGTATTTGAGGAAAAGAAGCAGCCAGACGGTACATGCATCTGAGTGGGAGCTGGTCTCGCACTTATGAAAGTCTCCCACGATAAGCTGGCTAAACATGTCTTTCCTCTTCCTGATTTTACTATGTTTACAACAGCAACCTATTCAGGAAGTGCAAGAGATAAATTTATATATCCACAAACACAATTGTAATTGAACTTGTGTTTCATTTTAAATATTGCAATGACTGCACAGAGATGCATCAGGCTACTAGAACAATCATTTAAAAGTGCAATGCACAATTATATATATACACCTTTGTACATGCATTTTTTGAATGCAATTTTTTTTTAACATTGCATCTACATGCATTAGAAATCTCGATGGAAAACATAAAAGTGCAATGCAATAAGATTTTTGTGTATATATCATGGTGTTTGTGTTGGACTGTCGGCCATTTTCCTGTAAGCTCAAAGCTGTCTGACACTCACTCACACACACATACACACTCTGAAACAGGGCAGGAGATGGCTTCCCTCTGCACACACAAAAACAAAACTATCATACAAAAAAAAAAAAAAAGGTTATAATCCTCAAAGCCCAAACACTGTCTATGTGTTTCAATCACACTGATGCACATATCGTCTAACGTACATTCAGTCGAACATCAACTGTTTTTATTTACTTTGAATGTTTATTTTTGTAAAAATCATGTTTTTTTTCTTCATGTAACGTTATTTGTTTAATGTTGTCGTGTGTTTATCTATACACTCTGACCGATCACTATTACAAGAAATAAACACGCTAAGAATTTAACAGCTAAAAGCAACATTGTTATTAACGTTGTTTTTAATCTCAATAGCCGGCTAGCGTTTGTGCTAACAAAACTCACCACATCCTGGGGGATCAAAGCTTCATCCTTCTCCTCCTTTTTTAAATCCTTCTGTCCGAGAGCGGAGTTGAACGTGAGTTTCACCATGTTGTGTAACTGAAATTTGTCTTTTTTTCACCGAACTACACCGAAAGCTTGGTAACGCCGACGACCTCTCTGTACACTCTGCTGCTTCACAACTTGCTGTGGCGCATTTAGCTCGAACCGACCGGATTCAGACAGTATATTCAACAATGCAAAGAAAGGGGGCGCTGTTTCCAACAAATAAAAATGATCGTTTCTTTTAATACAGTTATATTTCAATGTAATAACGTATAATGTTAGACAAGAAATGTAATAATAGGCATGGGCGCCAAATTTTTACATTTAGAAGGAAAATGTATTCAAGAGGAAAGTTCTACTGGAGGTCCTTGTTGACTGGAAAAGTTTAACCTGGGAAATATTGTATTTCTAGGCAAAGGAAACACATTTTTAATTTTTTATTCACAAACAAAAATCCACATATAGTTACCCTTATCCCTTTTTTAAAACTGAACTTAACTCACTTCTAAAATCTCTTTATCTTATAACGAATAAAAAACTCTAAGCTTCCTGATATATTATAAAGAGGAATTAAATGCATTTAGATGCTTTCCTTATGTGTGATTGTTTGAATATCTTGAAATATCATTGTAATGTCATTCACAATCTACCAGCGTTTTTTTTTTATTATTATTTATTAATGTGTGTGCATTTGTGTTTGTCATTTATGTTTAATTTACAACAATTGGTTATTATTTTATGGATTTGTATGTGATCTCTTGGCTATATTCTTCTTGTATTGTCTGTTCAAGCATTAATAAAAAAAAAAAAAGTAATAACGTACAATATAATATAATATAATATAATATAATATAATATAATATAATATAATATAACAGTCATTTTTTGTTTTTTGTTTTATAAAGAAGTCACTGCTGCCCACCAAGGCTCCATTTTATCCAAAGTACAGCAAAAAAAAAAAAAAAAGAAAATTATATATATATATATATATATATATATATATATATATAAAATGGACCTATATGGGAACTGATTATATTATATTATATTACCAGTCAAAAATTTTTTTTAAAGTTTTTTTTAAAATAAGTCTCTTCTGCTCACCAAGCCTGCATTTATTTGATTCAAAGTAAAACAGTAAAATGTTTGAATAATGTTTAAAACAACCGATTTCTATTTAAATACATTTTAAATTTTAGTTTATTCCTGTGATCAAAGCTACATTTTTTGAAGTAGGAATAAATGAAATTTGAAAAATGTATTCATATATATATATCCAACCTACTAGGCTGAAAAACACAGGTAATGTTTATTTGAATACAGGTAAGGTTTATGTGGAAAAATAATATGTTACGAAATCCTTGCAGTAGTATTACAAAGACAAAGGGTGTTGCCTGGTGGGAACGGTTAGAGTAATTTATGCTTGAGGAAGTAATGACGAAATACTGGTAGCACTTTACAGTAAGTTTCAATTTATTATTAATATGGTTATGTTATTTTATTACTTTAAATGTTAAAATGTATATGTATAAATTAGCATTAAGCACAAAGAAATGCTGTGAGAGTACTGTATACTGTACATAACATAACATGTACAAAATAAATACATGACTGATAAGACCTAATATCTTAATAGCCTTAGATATATCATAGGATATTGAGAAGCTGCAATAACATTCAGTAATTAATTATCAATTACACTCAATCTAAAAGAACAGGATGTCAATCTCACAACTTAAGGTCAGGGCGTGTGTCCCTTTCGACAGGTCAAAGCGCTTTTCAATATGAGTGAGAAAAGGCCTAAGGTGAGTTCAGTCCAACTGATCCTGAATAAGTCAGGGAGTGATAAGGTTGATTTCTTAATTACAGAAAATCCTTTTAACTCTTTCTGAATGGCTGGAAGTCCTGCTGCCTCAGATTGGCTAAAGGCAAGAATAGCTGCTCTTCAGGGGGAAAATCCTCCCACCGCCTCCATGTCCAACCTGAGAAAGAAAGAACTAATGAATCTGAATCGTTCAGTGAAAAACTGCAGCTGCTTGGCATTTGGGCAGATATGGTCAAATAATTAAAAATGAATCACTTTTCAGTATTAGCTACACTTATATAACAAACTGATGTCTAATACTGAATAAACTAATTTATACTTGGTCACTACTTACTCATAGAAATTATACAACATCCAAACATCCAAAGCACATGATTTGGTTTTATACAATGCATGATTGGAAATAACAAGTATTTCTATAGTTACTTTTGATGCCATACTTTTGTTTTAACTATCAACATGCACTGGTGATTATTCTGGCCAAATAGCACTCATTTGGATATTAAACGTGTGTCTAACCAACATTTAAAGTGACCAGTCGTTTGTTTCTTTTAAAGTTAAAATATGAATATCACTCCAACTGATTATGTCAAAATGTATGATTGTAATTGTGTAGATCTACCTACTTAATGTCATCTTAATTAATAGTTAATATCTATTGAATGGGATTTAAACCTTTAGTGCTTTATAAAAAGCCATGTCATCATTATCTTATACTGTATTCAAAAAACATTTGAATATTTGCCCAAAACTGCTAAAACCTGTTGTAATTGTGACTGCCAAGTTGGCGTTAGACAGGAAATAGTCTCGCATGACAGATTTTTATCACTACCATGAATGATCTGTGGGTGGGCCATCTGGGCCTGAGACTACACAGGCAATATCACATTCAAAGAAATGGTTTACCTTCATTCTTCTCTGGCTCCAAATTAAGTGGTTCAGCAGAGAAAGACCTGTCCAGTTCTCCCTGCATAAAGATTGTGACATAATGGTAGTTTTCCTCCAGTTTGATGGAGTTGTTGACAGACGCAAAGCGAATGTTCTTCAGTCGCACGCCAGCTTCCTCCATCACCTCTCTCTGGGCACATTCCTCCCAAGTTTCTCTGATAATTCAAATTAATTTACATGCAACCCATGTTTATAAATGCACTAGCACATAAGACAGACATGAATAAGCAGGGATCATAGACAAACATAAATGTCTTTCTGGTTAACATTAGGAAAAGGCCACACTGATGCACTTGTAATAGCAAACTCACCCAAATTCAATGTGACCTCCTGGTAACTGGTAGGTGCCTTTCCCAACTTTGGTTTTTCTTTTTCCTAACAGGACACATCCTGGATACGAGGAGTCTGTCACAAGAACACCAAGTCCGACTCCAGGACGTTTGAGGATGGGTTGTCCATTTTGAACGGCCTCAGACATTGTATTTAAACTGTGTTTAAACAGACAAACAGTTATACACAATTGAAGTCAAAAGTTTACATACACCTTGCAGAATCTGCAAAATGTTAATTAATAAAAAATTAGACAGGTCATACTACATGCATGTTATTTTTTATTTAGTACTGACCTGAATAAGATATTCCACATAAAAGATGTTTACATATAGTCCACAAGAGAAAATAATAGCTGAATTTATAAAAATGACCCCGTTCAAAAGTTTACACACACTTGATTCTTAACACTGTTGTTACCTGAATGATCCACAGCTGTTATTTTTTGTTTAGTGATAGTTGTTCATGTGTCCCTTGTTTGTCCTGAACAGTTGAACTGCCCACTGTTCTTCAGAAAAATCCTACTATTACTAGTCCAGCTATTACAGAAGGTTTAAATGCTTGTTGTTGCTCCAGAAGAAAACACGATGCATGAAGAACCAGGGGTGTAAACTTGTGTAAATTGTTCTTATTTTGCCTAAATATCATATTTTTTCCATTAAGTACTGCCCTTCAGAAGCTACAGAAGATACTTACATGTTCCCCAGAAGACAAAATAAGTGAAATTTATCCTGGTCTTCAAATTGAAAAAAAATGTCACCCCCAGATCTTAAAGTACTGTTTTTCCTTCTGGAGCGTGTTTAAACTTTTGTAATAGTTGCATATGAGTCCCTCAGTTGTCCCCAGTGTGAAAAGATAGATCTCAAAATCATACAGTTATTGTTGGAAAGGGTTGAAATACACCAAAATGCTAAAAAACAAACAAACAAAGAATCTGTGGGACCTGAAGGATTTTTCAGAAGAACAAGAGACAAACAAGAGACTCATGAAGAACTATCACTAAACCAAAAAGTAAAAAAAACAAACAAACAAACAAAAAAAAAAAACACACAGTTGTGGATCATTCAGGTAACAACAAAGTATTTAGAAGAATCAAGAGTATGTAAACTTTTGAAAGGGGTCATTTTTTATAAATTCAACTATTATTTTCTCTTGTGGACTATATGTAAACGTCTCTTATTTTGGTCAAATAACATTTTGCAGATTCTGCAAGGTGTATGTAAACTTTTGACTTCAACTGTAGTTTATGTCTGCTAAATCCCTATGACTTTCTTTACTTTGAGTACCATAGTACTAAATTATGTTCAAATCTTTCAACTAAAAAACACGAATAATAAACAAAATTGCCATTTTCTTGCATTTAAACATAATAAAATGGATTGATTGTCATTTGTGGGTAAAACACTGAATATTTTTTTGAATGATAGGTACATGATTCAATAACCTGACGAGACTGTCCTCAAAGAAAATACGACCCAGTTGTACGTTTTTGAATCGACCAAATACGATCCATTCTTACGTTTTAAAGTTAAGCGCCCTCTAGCGGTCGTAAAAATAATGACAGTGTCGCGTTGGATCTGACGTCATCGAATGACGTATGAGTTTTTATACGATTTCAGGGTAATTTAAACGTGTTTTACTAGGTGTAATTCGTATATATGACCACACCTAACCCTACCCTAAACCTACCCCTTACAGAAATAGTGCAAAATCATGATTTCTAGTGCATATTTAAAAAAAAAAAAAAACATACAATGAAAACATATGTGTTTTCTGGAATCGAACCTGTGTTCATATGATTATACCACTCCGCAGTGCAACGCGCTACTAATTGACCTACACATAATGCTAAGGTTGAGTTAGATACCTGTTACTGATAAGGGAGCAAATGTTGAATACGCTTTACAGAGACGTATTTGAGGATTTGTGAAAACGACTTTAGTCGGTCTTATAAATTGGAGGACATGTTGGCCTGACACAACACAAAAGACACTCACTTTCTGCCATCTACTGGCCAAATGATGTAAAAAGTCACTGAAGGAATCTTTTTGGTGAGCTGATTTAAAAGATTCGAGTCACTGAAATGAATCAAAACCCCCTTCTCTAGTGACATAGAAAGACGTGCACAATGCTGGGGATCTGCATGAGCATAATAAAGCACTGCTTTAATGGAAACCACATCATGGTCTAAACTTACCTATATCTTACTTGGTAGATGAATCTTCTAACAGAAAGCATATCTTTCACGATCTTGTTGAAGCTTGTACACTATAAGATGTGCAAAAGCTAGTAAATCATCTTTGTTTTAAAAAGAAAGCAAATCTTTGTCACAGTAAACACGTGAACTCATTTGAACAGTAATCTTTGCTTCATAGGTAAGGAAATAGCCAGCTGCGATTCTCGATGTGCAGTTGCGCAGTTGACGTACGTCCTGACGCAGGCGCGTCCAGTCATTTGTTTTTCTGCTGCGCTGCTTGTGCACAGAGCAACATGGCGACGTCCCTGATCTGTGGCCGGTTGTCCGCTGGACTGTGGAATTCCGGCTCCAGGACGACTTTAAGCTCGGCAGCTAAGGTCAGTTTTGCGTACACACATCAGATAATTATATCCGACTGTAATTTTTAAGGTGGCTTGTTTTTTTGATCACTTTTAATGACACAAAGTGGGCGATTCTCCTTTGACATTAGCCTTCAGGCTAACTGCCTGTCAGTACTAGTACTGCTGAGATTAGCAAACCTATTTATTATCTACTGAGCGGATGCTCTTTTGCAGTTAGACATATTCATGTTAAAATATATCTGGGAGTTTGATGTGTTTATTTTGTTTGTATGTTGTTTTGTTTATATGGTGTCATACACACTGTACATGTCATCTGGGTTTCCGAGTTAACTTTGACCTACATGAACAGAGGGGCTGTCTGTTTTGTTTCACTTCAGTGTTTCTGTTCAACTGTGGTGCCTGCTGGTTAATAAAGTTAACTCTTAAACTACTCAGAAATGCAAATATCCCTGTTGTAATGAATAAAATGATACTGTAAACCTTCCTGAATCATACTTTTCATATCATACATGTCTTATGTTTGGTCATTAGAAGGTTGTACCCTTGAGTAAGACACCCAGGTTGCTCCATGAAGGACTTATTCCTAAATTGAGTGTACTGTATGTCACTTTGGATTACACCAAAGTATTAATTAGTCAGTTGAACATCTCTATATTGCTGGTGCAGACAGTCTCTTTCAGTAGTTATTATGAAACCACATATTCTGATATCCCACATACACTACCAGTCAAAAGATTTTGAATAGTAAGATTTTTGATCTTTTTTTTAAAGAAGTCTACTGCTTACCAAATGCTCGTCTGCATTTATTTGATCCAAAGTACTGCACAAACAGTACAATTGTCAAATATTTTTGGTATTAAAAATAACTGTTTTCTATTTGAATATATTTTAAATTGTCATTTATTCCTGTGATTTCAAAGCTGCATTTTTAGCATCACTACTCCAGTTACGTGATCCTTAAGAAATCACTCTAATGTTCTGATTTCAGGTTTCACAGTTGAATAATTTTTTAAGGATTCTTTGATGAATAGAAAGAAATTGAAAGCGTCCTTGAATATAAGTAAATATAAGTATTAAAAGTATTAATTTCTGTAATCCCCACTTATTTCTGATAAATGCTGATCTTTGGATCTTTCTATTCATCAAAGAATCCTGAAAATGTATTCAACTGTTTTAAATATTGATAATAATAATACAGTTGCTTCTTGGGAACAGCAAATCACCATATTAGAATGATTTCTGAATGATCATGTGACACTTAAGACAGGAGTGATGATGCTGAAAATTCAGCTTTGATCACAGGATAAAAAAAAATATATATATATTCAAACAGAGGGCAGTTATATTAAATAGTAAAAATAGTAAAAATATATTTTAAAAATATTTTACGGCTTTACGGCTTTTAAAGCAGTAATATTGTGAAATATTTTTACTATTTGGTGAGGTTTGGTGAGCAGAAGAGAATTCTTTTAAAAACATAAAAAAAAATCTTTAACCTTTTGACTGGTAGTGTATTACTGAAAGACTCTTTACGTTGCTTGGCGTCTACTAAAGTCAGTTAATTGTTGAGCAAATGTGAAAGGGTAAATCCTTTTCCTTGTAAAGCTGAGACTTTGCTTGTTCTTGTTTCTGTTTGTGGATTTCATTTAGCAATCTACAAAAGTTAGTGTTTGCAGTGTAAATAAGACCATGACTTTGTAGCAGCAATATCCCTTGTTCAGTCTTGTTTGCCAGGGTCATCAGGATTTGTGCTGGATTTAATTTGTATTTTCTCTCTTTACTTTCAATTACCAGGTGCTTGGTGGGACATCGGGTCTATTTGGTAACCATGGGAGCCAGCCGTCTCCAATGCTGTCAGTGCAGCAGCAGAGAAACCTCTCTCTGCATGAATACATGAGCATTGGGCTGCTGAAGGAAGCGGGCATCTCTGTGCCCGCGGGCTTGGTGGCTAGCACGCCTGATGAGGCTTATAGTGTTGCCAAGCAGATCGGTAAGAAAAAATGAACATATGCCAGGCACTAATTGAGGAAAGTCATCAATATTTATTCTCAAAGGGATGCTGGCTGCATAACTATTCCGTAACATATGCACACTGACTGTTTAGAATGATCTTGAGTAATATATCAACAGAGCTTATATAAATTTAGTGAATACCATTGCCAGTTTTATGCAGGTCAGATTACAGTGTTTTGAACAGGGCAGTCAGATTCACCTATTTCAGGGTCTTGAATTTACTGTGTGTTTGTGTTTCAGCTGTTGTGCTGTTCTCACACGTCTAAACAGTCTAAACATAGATTTGTGCCACTTCTGGAGAATGTGGCTGCCCTAACCTTTAATCTGACTGTCAGCATATAGGCAACACCTGCACAGACCTGTGATGGACAGGCAGTGCTGTTAGCTGGAATAAAGAAGGGTAGGGTGTCAAAAGCATGGAGGGTCTAGCTGTAGACTGAGAAACATAGATAAACAATAGAGAATGGTTTTATTTCACTCATTAGTTTGAATCTTAGTGTGTCTCAGATCAGCGTAAGATTAGACTTTACAGATAGTAATTTATGGATAGTTCACCAAATAATTTCAATTACCCCATGATTTACTTACCCTTAAGCAATCCTAGGTGTATATGACTTTCTTCATTCAGACGAATGCAGTTGGAGTTATTTAAAAAAATCCCCTGGCTCTTCCAAGCTTTATAATGGCAGTGAATGGCTGTTGAGTTTTTGAGGACCAATAAAGTGCATTGATCCATAATAAAAGTTGTCCACACTGCTCAATTGGCTCCAGGGGGTTAAAAAGGCCTTCTAAAGTGAATCGATGCATTTGTGTAAGAAAAATATCCATATTTAAAATGGTATAAACTGTAATCTCTAGCTTCTGCTTACTGTGGTGTTCCAGCAGATGACGTAGGCGTAGTGTAAGCTCCAGTGAGGATATGCTAGTCTCGTGTGAACCAAGTTTTGTTTACAGCAAAGGAAAACCAGTCTTCTCTTGGCTTATATCAAAATCCTCTGACATTATTTATTTATTTATTTATTTTTATTTTTATTTTTTTACAAATCCGAGCTTTGTACTTCTCATCTAGTCCGCTGGAACGCTACTCTCTTGTGTACGTGAGAGTACGATAGTTATTGGATGCTAGAGATTGTTTTTTTATGTTTTTTAAATTTTAATTATGGATGTTTTTCTTACACAAATGCATGATTTGCTTCAGAAGGCCTTTATTAACCCCCCGGTTCTGTGTGGAGTACTTTGTATGATGGATGGATGCACTTTATTGGACTTCAAAATCTCAACAGCCATTCACTGCCATTATAAAGCTTAGAATAGCCGGGATATTTTTTTTAATATAACTCTGATTGTATTTGTCTGGAAGAAGAAAGTCATATATACATAGGATGACTTGAGTGTGTGTAAATCATACATTTTTGGGTGAACTATCCCTTTAATTTAATGTTACTAAATGAATCATTTGCTGTGCATTTCTTTTTCGTTAAATGCACCAAACTAAACATTCAGGGTTGCAAAATTGAGGAGTGTTTTATTTGCAGAACTGCAACATGGTCAAAGTTGGAAATATCTAAAGTTTCACAATGTCAAATCAGCAATAATGGCATTCTGTGGGGCACTTCCCTTTTTCAGCACTCCAACATGACATTTAATCATTTAGCAGACAACTTTAACTACAACTATAACTTTAAATGGGATAGTTCACCCAAAGCAGAAAATTCTTTCAGAATTTATTCATCCTTTTCTGTCTGATCCCCTATAACTGATGCTCTTCTTTGGAACTCAACAGGGGGGTTCATCAGAATCTTCATGCCACATGCAACTAAATTCCAGAAAAAAAACTGTCATATTGTAAAATATTACTACAAATGAATAACTTTAAATGTATTTTTTATGCAATTTGTGATGGCAAAGCTGATTTGTTTAGCAGCCATTACTTCAGCCTTCATGATCCTTCAGAAATCTTTCTAATATAAGTTGGTGCTCAAGAAACATTTCTTATTATTACCAATATTGAAAACAATAGTAGTGCTGATGCTGTTTAGGATGTTGATAAATAGAAAGTTCAAAAGAAGAGCATTTATGTCAATATAAAGCTTCTGTAATGTTATAAATGTCTTTACTGTCACATTCAGTAAAATTAATGCATTCCTACTGAATAAACATATTAATTTATAAAAAAAGCATTGCCCCATACTTAAACAGTAGTGTAGTAAAGAACAGTCAAATGAATTCAAATTCATTAATAATATCTTATATTAAAAAATGTATAGTTCTCTGACCTATATGTTTATTGAAAGTGAGCTTGTAAAGTACAACTCCCAGTAGAAATTGTATAAAACTCCACCTTGCTGTTTTTATTAAGCAAGTAGAATTGAGTTTATGACACTGTGCCTTCTTAAATCATTCCTACTGGCGTCATACGTCTGCTGTTTTCACTCTAGTTATGCAGTTTAAATCCTAGTGAATCAAAACTGTTTAATCCGCTCTGTTACGAGGCATTACATTTATCATAGCACTCAGGTGCAGTCTTTCATAAGCCTGTTCTGTGTGTCTGCACAGCAGGTCTGTGCAGGTTTAGAGACTGTAACTAATTACAGTGTGACTCACTGGTTGAGGATGCAGCAGTTCTGTTGTGAATATTTCTTCTCTGTCAGGTCAATTTAAGTGGTGTTTGTTTGTTTACTAATGAGCATGCCTTTGAGCACGGCAGTTTTGCGTACTTCTGTCTGTTTGGTTGGCATTATTCAAGGTTTTTCTCATTCTTGTTTATTCTTTCTCTTGTTTTTTTCAGGCTCTAAGGACCTGGTGGTGAAAGCCCAAGTGTTGGCGGGTGGTCGAGGCAAAGGCACTTTTGAGGGAGGATTGAAAGGCGGAGTTAGAATCGTTTACTCGTGAGTGTTTGTGCCTACTTTATTGTTCATCGCTTTATAACTTTTTCCAATTTTCTCTTTGTCTTCTCACTCGCGTTGTGTCTGCAGGCCAGAGGAAGCGAGAGATATCTCCTCTAAGATGATTGGCAAGAAGCTGTTCACTAAGCAGACAGGAGAGGCAGGACGGATCTGTAACCAAGTGTTTATCTGCGAGCGCAGATACCCACGCAGAGAGTATTACTTTGCCATTACCATGGAGAGGTCATACCAGGTGAAAGAGCAAATAATGTATGATTTATCTATGAAATGAATTGCATATTTGTGCAAGTCTTTTTACAAGCATTCCAAAATGACATCATCACTTTACATGCTGCAGTAAGCAGAGTGCCCAGTAGAGGGCAACTTTTACTTTGTCATGACCTGAAATGTCAGCATTTTTACTAGTTTCACCTGCCCTTAAAATGATCACAGGGGTTCTGCTCCACCCCTTACAGGGCCCCGTGCTGATTGGCAGTTCTCAGGGGGGCGTGAACATTGAGGATGTGGCTGCAGAGAATCCTGATGCAATTGTGAAAGAGCCTATTGATATCATTCAGGGAATAAAGATGGATCAGGCTATTAAGGTGAGGTGCAGAGTATTATATAGCTCTGCAAGACATTTCCCACACTGACCCCTGCATAAAAAATGTTTTTGTTCTTTTTTTTCTTCTCTCAGGTGGCAGAGAAGATGGGTTTCCCCCCTGCATTGATCAATGAAGCTGCAGAAAACATGTTGAAACTGTATGATGTGTTCATTAAGTATGATGCATCTATGGTGGAGATCAACCCAATGGTGGAGGATTCATCTGGCATTGGTACTTTAAAGCAGCCACTTTGCACTTTAGATAATTAAGCACACATTAAACAACCAAGTCCTAGGGCTGCACAATATAATATCAATATCTAAACATGACTTTAATCAAAGAATTAATGGCACTGTGATTTTAGATTTAAACACAACAGTTTGTTTGCAGCTCATGATCCAGTATTTGTTTCAGCAGCATAACAGAGTGACTTGGCTCGTTTGCAGCAGTGGTTAGTTCTCACCACATTTTAAAAAAAATGCTGCAATAGTGGCCATGGTGACAGTTTAATTTCACTCCTGCTGAGTTAACAACACAAATAAATGTACAGCCATTGGCACATCAAAAACATGTATATGATCTTGAACTTTAAGGCTTTTTTTATGGCGTTTATATAAGCCTTTTGATGGGTTGCGACAAGGAGCTGTAAAAAACAGTTACACTCACTATATGAATAATATGCAATATCGCAGCCTGAAGCATCTGTCACACATGAATAAGTAGGCGAAGCATCTTCTCATTGGATAAGAACACGCAGTCTCATGAATAATGTTGCTGGCGTGACATCAACATAATGTGATTGTAAACCTGTAAAATAGCACAAAAAACTCAAAATTAACCTGTTTTCTCCAACAATTAAAATTAACGGATGCTGACATTGTCTTCTATAATGTGCAACACAAACACCTCTGCTAAAGTCTCAGGAAAAAGTAACAATCTTGAAAGTTAAGATGGAAATATTACTAGGAATTGAACAGTTGTACTAGGGCCATAAAATAATTTTGAAATATATTTATTTTTTTAATATTTTGATACAATAATAATCACAATAAAAATCATTATAATTAGTCATGTAGTCATGTTGAATGGGTCAGAAACAGTTGGAATGTGTGCCTAATGGGGTCTCATAAGATGATATTTTAAAACTATAGAAATTTCATAATTCTTGTCACAAGTGTCAGTATCACAAAAACAGATCAGAGATTAAATGAGAATAAGAAATTAAGTACAAGCAATAGGACAAAAAACAAACAAACAATTAATTAATAACTTTAAAGTAATCAAATATATATAAAAAACCCTGCATATTCTTCACTGTGTAAAGTTACAAAAGTGATTTAGTCAGTAGCAGTGAGATATTTTCTTTTTTGTTGCTTGATTAACATAAATGACAGACAGTATGAATAGACTGCTGTCACTTTAAGAGCTGCCCAAATCCAGTATACTTTTACACACGTTTTTTCTTTCTCAGCTGTCTGCTTTTACTTAAAGGAGAAGTTCACTTCCAGAACAAAAATTTATGGATAATGTACTCACCCCATTATCATCCAGGATGTTCGTATCTTTCTTTCTTCAGTCATAAAGAAATTGTTTAGTGAATCAACGGTTCGAATCAATGGTGCCCGCAAGTTTGAACTTCCAAAATGCAGTTAAAATGCAGCAAAGGCCTCTAACCCGGCTCTAAACGGTCATATCTAGTGAAATGATCAGTTGTTTTATAATGCAATTTATATACTTTTTAACCACACATGCTCTTCTTGTCTAGCTCTGCGTGAACTCTGTGGTCAATACAGTTAAAGTATGTCAAAAAACTCCCATCTCATTTACTCGGCCTACATCGCTGATGAAGTACTGACCCAGTGTTTACAAAGTGAACACGCAAGGAGGGGCAAGTGCCCTTTACGAAAAAAAGGTAAAACAGCGATGTTTTTTGACATACCCTAACTGTCATGAACCAGAATACACATGGAGCTAGACAAAACGAGCATTTGAATTAAAAAAAAAACAAAAAAACTTTTTTTTTTATTAACCGATCGCTTCGCTAGACAAGACCCTTCATCCTCAGCTGGGATAGTTTAGAGCCCTTTGAAGCTGCATTTAAACTGCATTTTGGAAGCTCAAACTGGGGGGCTCCATAGAAGTCCACTATATGGAGAAGATGGCTGATTTTTTTTCCCAAAAAACACATATTTCTACCAGGGGAAAAAATCCAAGTGTGAACACCAAAATGTTTTAGGTTTTTCCCCAAATTGTTGAGCCTTTAGAAGGATTCTCTCTAAATAAAGTAATTTTTCAGCTTTAAAAAAAAAAAAAAAAAAAAATATGCAGATGCACTCCCCTACAGGCGTCAAACATATATATTCAAGTCATCTAGAATATCCAGTCTTCCTGTATTTTTTCATGTCACAATGTATATCACAGAAAAACAACGCAATGTCAGTTTTTTTCTAATGTTGTGCAGGGCAACCCTATCCAGCACTATAATATCATATATTCAGAAATGCTTTCTTCTGTGCTTTGCAGTGATGTGTATGGATGCTAAAATCAACTTTGACTCAAACGCTGCCTATAGACAGAAGAAAGTGTTTGATATGCGAGACTGGACCCAGGAGGATGCCAGAGACAGACAGGCAGCCACAGCAGATCTCAACTACATCGGTCTAGATGGCACTATTGGTTGTCTGGGTCAGTACAAAAACCCACAAACATCCATTAGACGATCATTATCACAGCATTATGTGGATCATTGAAAAAAATCAAACCCACTTATCAGCATTTTTTATAGTTTAATATTTTTATATATTGAATTTACATTTTACATATTACATTTTGTAAACTGTAGATGCAATTTGTGCCATTTTGACTAGTTAGAAAATTTGTATGTGTAAATCTATACATGTGATTTCACCTATGTTTAGTCAATGGGGCTGGACTTGCTATGGCAACTATGGACATCATTAAACTACATGGTGGAACACCTGCTAACTTCCTGGATGTTGGAGGCGGAGCCACTGCGCAGCAGGTGACAGAGGCCTTCAAGCTTATCACCTCTGATAAAAAGGTAATGTCATGGTCAAAGGAATTACATTTGGCTTCTGCTTTTATTACACCTCATGTCAGAAAAAGTTCAAAGATTCTTTTCTCTGCAACAGGTTCAAGCTATTTTGGTGAACATCTTTGGTGGCATCATGCGATGTGATGTCATCGCACAGGGCATTATCATGGCTGTCACTGACTTAGAACTGAAGATCCCCATCGTAGTGCGGTTACAAGGTGAGAGAGACAGAGCTTATTGCTATGATTGTGATTGATGGTGCGGGTGACTTTGATTAATGGAGAGGTGAAAGGATAGTTTGAAACCCATTAAAAATATTTTCAGTTTCCATACTTTATTCAAAAGGTTGCTGATCTGAAAAATTGAATCATATTATCGGTTATACCCAAAAGAAAGGGGAAGTTCAAGCAGGTTCGATTAGAATGTCACATGAACAGGAAACACAACAGTGCACATATTCTCATGGTCATGGAAGACTTGGAAATATTAGGGGAATGTTTTAAAAGCCTGGGAAAAGGAGAAATGGCAGTTGGAAATTACTGTAGTAAATGCTGATTTTTCTAATTACACACTACTTAAAAATGTGTCATGTATAAAGTAAAACTTGCTTGGAAGCCATTACGATATCCAGATTGTTTCAGTTTCTTCTTTTCAAAGAACGAACTAGAAGAACCAGTTCACACATCGGTCGAAATACTTCATAGAATTTCTTAGAGAGGAAGTCTGAATTATTAAAAATCCTTATTCAGTAACTGCAGATGACTAGAAAGGTCACGGAGAAGTCCTGGAAATTCATTAGTCAAAAACTGTGGGAACACTGTACTGTCTACATCAATAAAAGATCCCGCAAAAAGACACAAAGCACAAATCCCCCGTGAAGAACTGGAATGTCTGGAAGAGAGGAAACATTCAGAAGTGTGACAAAGAAAAAAAGGTGTCTGGAAAGGGATATTTGTGCAGGTGGCTCATGTTTTCTGTCCTTCATCTCATTCTCATCATGCTTGTCTGATCTCCAGGAACAAGAGTGGACGATGCCAAGGCTCTGATCGCTGCCAGCCCTCTGAAGATCCTGGCCTGTGATGATCTGGACGAGGCGGCCAAAATGGTGCGTTGCGCTTATTTATGCATGCATATGGGCAAATCGAAACTGACATAGGGTGGAATTGCTCAGATGAATCTGCCCATCATGGTTCAGGAGTCAAATTGATAGTCCAAAGAAATAAGAGGTTTTAAAGGAGTTGTTCATCCAAAAATGAAAAATCTGTCATCGTTTAGTCACCCCTGAGTTGTGCCAAACTCATATCACTTATTCTTGAGAGACAGGACAAAACTTCAGAGTCTTTACCTGCCATTTATGTTTACAATTTATGGAAGCTTTGCATCTTACAGTTCTGATTTTTTTTTATACAAATTAAGTCAGAATTGTGTGAGTTATAAAGAATTTTGACATAAACTCGCAAATCCAACTTTTTTTTTTCTCTCAATATAAACTCACAATTCTGATAAATGAACTCGCAACTGTGAGTTAAAAGGATAGTTCACCCAAAAATGAAAATTTGCTGTTTATTTGCTTACCCCCAGGGCATCCAAGATGTAGGTGTCTCTGTTTCTTCAGTAGAACACAAACGAAGATTTTTAACTCAAACCGTTGCAGTCTGTCAGTCATATAATGTCAGTCAATGGCTACCAAATCTTTGAGAGAAAAAACAACATATACAAACAAAACCAAATTAAACCCTGCGACTCGTGACAATACACTGATGATAGAAACGGCAAGATATTCTGACTTTAAAGCTCACAATTACGAGTTTATATCATGCAGTTCTGACTTAATTTTACAGAATTGCCAGTTTATATTCCACAATTCTGTAAAAAAAAAAAAGTTGGAATTACAAGTTTGTATTATGCAATCCTGAGGAAAAAAAGTCTTCAAAAATCTGACTTTATAACTCGTGACTGAGTTTATTTCACACAATTTTGACTTAATTTCTCAGAATTACGAGTTTTTAATCTAACCATTCTGATTTTATTTCTTGCAACTGAGTTTATAATTTTTTCCCATAATTGTGAGAAGTCGCAAAAACCTTTTTTTTTTTTTTTATTCAGTGGCAACATTTTTTTTCTTCTACTTTTTGACAATAGAAAAATAAACATTCACGTTTACAAGGTTCATTTAATTAATAGTAGTTAATTAATTAATAACTATTATAACTATATTAATAACATTAATATTATTTAAAAAAATAAAATAAAAATATAATATTAATTAAAAAAATTAATAGAATCAATTTTATAAATTTATTAAAATTGTAAAATTATTTAATATTATAAAATAAAAAAATGAATATTTCTAATACAAATATTAGAAATATTTCATGTTATAAAAAAAAAAAAACTCTTTCAAGTATAAATTAGAAATGGCTTTAATGTATTATGAATGAACTGACAATCACACAAATAAATTATGAATAAATTAATCTAGACAAATTTGTGCCATTTAAAAAGGGAAATGTGTACAAAAGGAAATATAAAGCAACTGTTACAGTCCATACAAACAATACAAGCAAATTTGCTATTTTACAATGACTATATAAACCAGATTTCCAGCTGTAAGCAATTTGTCTTTTCGGAATGTATCACGACAGCCAAGCAGAACATATAAATTTATCATAAGGGTCCATTTTTTTGAAATTGAGATTTATACATCTATATATCTGAATAAATAATCATGGTTTATTAGGATAGGACAATATTTGACCGAGATACAACTATATGAAAACCAGGATTCTAAAGGTGAAAAAAAAAAATCGAAATACTGAGAAAATTGCTTTTAAAGTTATCTTTTTTTTTTTTTTTTTAATGAAGTTCTCAGCAATGCATATTGCTAAAAAAAAAATCATATATTTATAATAGGAAATTGACACAATATTTTCATTGAACATGATCTTTACTTTTTTTTTTTTTACTATCCTAAAAAAAAAAATCATTTTAGTCTCATACAATGTATTTTTGGCTATTGCCACAAATATACCTGTGCTGCTTAGGACTGGCTTTGTGGACCAGGTTTTTTATTTTTATTAAATGTACTGTTATGTAGAGCTTTTTTTTTTTTTTTTTTCGTCAACAGCCATCACTTTTTGCTTTAGAATTAAGCTGATCATAAGTAAAATTCTACTGTAAAACACTTACCATTTTTTTTGTCTCTTTTTCTCTAGGTTGTAAAGCTTTCTGAAATTGTATCGTTGGCCAAAGAGGCCCAGGTGGATGTCAAGTTCCAGCTGCCCATCTAACAGAGCAAACCTACAAGCCACATCACTATTCAACCCATCTTATATAAACTGAATCTAGGCCCACCACTTGAGCTCGTCTAGTCTCAGACCTTCAGTAGAGTTCTCCACAACCCCATGTCCTGGTCAAGCTTCTTTCATCTCTGGTTTCTGTCTCTCTGTGGTTCCCCATTCCTTCTGTCTCATCCGTGCTTTCAGATTGTAAAAGCACATGTGTATCTGCATGGTGCAACTCTCATTTCATGCAAATCAACCTCACCCAGTGCAGAGCCCATCAAACCACTCCACTGACATACTGTTGGGTTTTTTGGTTCCATTGGTTTAGATGGGGTCAGTGTTACTGCCTACTGTTGTTTGTTTCGTCAGTGTCATTGTTTGTTTGATTTCTTCAGTGGAGGATGTATTTATGTGGGACTGTATTTATACTGTTGAAATGTACTTGGAGATCCAACTCTTTGGATAAAGAATGTCTTGGACACACTGGTCCTATCTTTCACCACGACTATATATACACACACACGATATCATTAAAAGAAAATCCCACCCCCTCGTTCTTCATCCCTCCCTCCCCTCCTTCTGTTTTCCGGCGGGAGTGAGTGTCACTGCAGGATGTCTTCTCTGTTCTCCTGAAGAGAAATGCACCTTTTCCCTTTTAAGTAAACGCACAAGCACTCGCAGGGAATATGTGTGTTATTGGTGTTCTCTCAGTCTGACATGGAGCCACCGGTGCAGCGGCTGCAGAAAACAATAAAAATACTGAAGCGTCTCAGAGGATGATGTTTGATTCCACTCAAAACCTGTCACTGTCTATTTTTGAAATGTAGAACATGTACTTCTTTGGCAAAGTAAGTCCCTTGAATCATCTTTCATGTTAGAGTGGGTCCTGCAGTGAGAATTCAACTTTTTATAAAAGAAACTGCTCAGAATGTGGCAGCTCACAGTTTGACGTCTGTAAAACCTCAGCCATCTAGTAGCGTCCCCCGTTCATCTCAATGGCAGATGCCCAGCTGGTGCAGGACCTCCCGAAAGTATGTGATATATGATTTATCCTTAAAATATTAGATTTATGTCTAAAACCGCACTTGGTAAAATGACAAATGTCTTGCTTCCAGCATCTGACTTAAGCTGCATTTTACTGCTTAGATCGATTTTACTCCAGGGTTTGACATCATAGATCATGACATACTGTTAGATAGATTACAGAATGACATTGGTATTCAGGAACAGGCATTAAGATGGTTTAGATCAGTTGTGCAAAAGAGCCCTGCAGAGTTCAGCTTCAGCTAATAAAGTCCTTCAGGCCTAATTGAAAACTACACAGTATGTGTGTTGGACCAGGTTTGGAACTAAACTCCAGGGGCCTCATTTATAAAGTGTTGCGCAGAAACCATTCTAAATTTGATCTTACGATCATCTCTCAAATATGCGTTTGTGTGATTCGTAGAATGGACATAGGTACAGAAAACGCACGTATGTGTCTCTTTCAAATGTGAAATCTATCAATGACTTCTAAATAATTCCATTAACGTAACATAAAAGATCATCATCATCATCCAAATTCTTTAATTTAGAACTGTGAGCTGCAAGAACAGCTTACAATTTCAAAAACCTGCAGTGCTCCAATAAGGAAAAGTGTGTATGTCTGCTCAGACCCTGACATGATGCTAAGCACTTTCCCATGTCATAGCCAGTTTTTACAAATATTTAAGCATATGCACACTCTAAGGCCCAAGGAATTGGGTCTGTTTGGATCCTACCTGTCTGACAGTTTTGTCTCTAAATGAGGAACATCTAACCTTACAAAACAATTGCTGCACACTCATAATTGAAATTTAAGATTTATACATTTGAACTGAACATAAAATTTCCATCTATTTGGATCATGCCATTTTAACATAACTAAAAACACTGGATGTAATACATATATTTCAGTCATACATAAATTTAGAATTACCTAATTGTATTAATACATTGACTGATTTATAAATTTATCATCAATAAAACTCATATTTATACTGAATATTGCGTGTTCCACAGCTAGCCATATTTTAAGACTAGCCACTTTTTAACCAAATAAATGTATTTTTTCACAATGAATAGATTTACGCTGATTCTAAGCTATTTTTATTGCATAAATTAATAAACTATGCTCCATATATATAAATATACAGGTGCTGGTCATATAATTAGAATATCATCAAAAAGTTGATTTATTTCACTAATTCCATTTAAAAAACGAAACTTGTATATTATATTCATTCATTACACACAGACTGATATATTTCAAATGTTTATTTCTTTTAATTTTAATGATTATAACTGACAACTAATGAAAATCCCAAATTCAGTATCTCAGAAAATTAGAATATTACTTGAGACCAATACAAAGAAAGGATTTTTAGAAATCTTGGCCAACTGAAAAGTATGAACATGAAAAGTATGAGCATGTACAGCACTCAATACTTAGTTGGGGCTCCTTTTGCCTGAATTACTGCAGCAATGCGGTGTGGCATGGAGTCGATCAGTCTGTGGCACTGCTCAGGTGTTATGAGAGCCCAGGTTGCTCTGACAGTGGCCTTCAGCTCTTCTGCATTGTTGGGTCTGGCATATCGCATCTTCCTCTTCACAATACCCCATAGATTTTCTATGGGGTTAAGGTCAGGCGAGTTTGCTGGCCAATTAAGAACATACCAAGGATACCATGGTCCTTAAACCAGGTACTGGTAGCTTTGGCACTGTGTGCAGGTGCCAAGTCCTGTTGGAAAATGAAATCTGCATCTCCATAGAGTTGGTCAGCAGTAGGAAGCATGAAGTGCTCTAAAACTTCCTGGTATATGGCTGCGTTGACCTTGGACCTCAGAAAACACAGTGGACCAACACCAGCAGATGACATGGCACCCCAAACCATCACTGACTGTGGAAACTTTACACTGGACCTCAAGCAACGTGGATTCTCTCTTCCTCCAAACTCTGGGACCCTGATTTCCAAAGGAAAAGCAAAATTTACTTTCATCAGAGAACATAACTTTGGACCACTCAGCAGCAGTCCAGTCCTTTTTGTCTTTAGCCCAGGCGAGACGCTTCTGACGCTGTCTGTTGTTCAAGAGTGGCTTGACACAAGGAATGCGACAGCTGAAACCCATGTCTTGCATATGTCTGTGTGTAGTGGTTCTTGAAGCACTGACTCCAGCTGCAGTCCACTCTTTGTGAATCTCCCCCACATTTTTGAATGGGTTTTGTTTCACAAACCTCTCCAGGGTGCGGTTATCCCTATTGCTTGTACACTTTTTTCTACCACATCTTTTCCTTCCCTTCACCTCTCTATTAATGTGCTTGGAGACAGAGCTCTGAACAGCTAGCTTCTTTTGCAATGACCTTTTGTGTCTTGCCCTCCTTGTGCAAGGTGTCAATGGTCGTCTTTTGGAGAACTGTCAAGTCAACAGTCTTCCCCATGATTGTGTAGCCTACAGAACTGAGAGACCATTTAAAGGCCTTTGCAGGTGTTTTGAGTTAAATAGCTGATTAGAGTGTGGCACTAGGTGTCTTCAATATTGAACCTTTTCACAATATTCTAATTTTCTGAGACACTGAATTTGGGGTTTTCATAGTTGTCAATTATAATCATCAAAATTAAAAGAAATAAACATTTGAAATATATCAGTCTGTGTGTAATGAATGAATATAACATACAAGTTTCACTTTTTGAATGGAATTAGTGAAATAAATGAACTTTTTGATGATATTATATGACCAGCACCTGTATATATTGTATATATATATATATACCTGTATATATTGTACACAAATGAGCAGAAAAGACACTGTGTGTGTGTGTGTGTATGTGGGTATATATATATATACCCACATACACACACACACACACACACACACACACACACAGTGTCTTTTCTGCTCATCAAGGCTGTCAAACCTACAGAAACAAAAACAGTAATATTGTGAAATATTATTGCAAATTAAAATAGTGTTGTTGTTTTTTTAAAATACACTTTACAATAAAATGTATTTCTTTGATGCAAAGCTGAATTTTCAGTATCATTACTCCAGACTTCAGTGTCACACGATTTTTCAGAAATCAATCATTCACTCAATATCATTAACTCATCATTATCTTTTGGTCATGTCCCAAAACCATTCAACCATTATTAAGCCTCTTATTAAGAAACCACAACTAGACCCTAGTGAACTGGCAAATTACAGACCCATTTCTAATCTTACATTTATATCTAAAATTCTAGAAAAAGTTGTGTCGGCTCAATTATGCTCCTTTCTGAAAAAAAAAAAAAATCTCTAAGAATTTCAGTCAGGTTTCAGGCCCCACCATAGTACATAAACTGCACTTGTTAAATTTACTTGCTTCTTGCATCAGAATAGCATCAGACTAGCATCTCATTGCTAGTTTTACTCAATCCTATAGTGCTGCGTTCGACACTATCTTCTAACATCACATAAATCATGACATACTCATAGATCGACTACAAAACTATACAGGTATTCAAGGGCAGGCTTTAAGATGGTTTAGATCCTACCTGTCCGATCGCTACCACTTTGTTTATTTAAGAGGGGAGTCATCTCAATTATCACCAGTAAAGTATGGAGTGCCACAAGGATCTGTCCTGGGTCCTCTGCTATTTATATACATGTTGCTCCTTCGTAATATTATTTGAAAATACAGGGTTTAGTCTGCATTGTTATGCTGATGATACTCAATTATATATCTCAACAAGACCAGATGGAACTTCTAAATTATCTAAGCTAACAGTGTGTTAAAAATGTAAAAGATTGGATGACCAATAATTTTCTCCTATTAAATTCAGATAAGACAGAGATATTACTTATTGGACCAAAAAAAAAAAAAACCAAAAAAGTACACAGAATCTCTTGTATTACCATTACAGACGGATGTACTGTTACTTCCTCTACAGTCAAAAATCTGTGTGTTATATTAGACAGCAACTTGTCTTTTGAAAATCATATTTCCCATGTTACAAAAACAGCATTCTTCCATCTTAGAAACATTGCCAAGCTATGGAACATGTTATCTGTTTCTGATGCAGAAAAGTTCATGCATTCATGACCTCTAGAATGGACTATAGTAATGCACTGCTAGATGGTTGTTCTGCATCTTCAATAAACAAGCTACAGGTCATCCAAAATGCAGCTGCAAGATTCCTTACCAGGTCAAGAAAATATTATCATATTACCCCAATTTTACAGTCTCTGCACTGGCTACCTATAGGTTCCTTATCAGTTACAAAATATTACCACTTAATGGTTTACCATCAGTATTTTCATGAGCTAAAATTTTTTTTTAAGCCAGTTATTTCTATCTTTTGCTGTAGTGTGTCAGTAGGAAATATCAGTTTACATTTGCAAACATTCATTAATTGTAATAATCCAGTAAGATTTTTGTATGCACAAGGAGTCTGACAACTGCCATTGCTCCACAAAGAGATCTGATCTCATCATCATTCAGTCTGTCTGGAATGACATGAAGAATCAGAAGAAACTGAGACAGACTAAATCCAGAGGAACTGAGGCAATGTCCCCAAGACACTTCAAGAAACCAGTCAAATCTCTGTTGTGCTAGCTCAGGTAATAATTGATATTAGATGCAAATACTAATCGACTGATGAATCCACTTCTGTTGATGTTATATTAGTGATGATTTGAAATCAGCTCAAATGCAATGTTTGGACAAACGCTTTAGTGCGGAAGAGTTTGGCTTCAGGCTGCCTGTTTCAAATGCGTCATGCTTTAAATAAATTAAAACAATATATTTCTTTGCCAAGGGTGATGTACACCAACCAATTAAGCAACTGTTTCATATAAACAAGTTTTAATTTCATGCAATCTTAGAGATGTTCTATCATAGTCCCTGCAGGACCATGTGTTTAAATGTTTACGGAATATGTTAAAGTTTAAAGATGGGATCATGCAAACTCATGTTGATATGGTCCCTACTGTGAGCAAACTACAGCTCATCTATCTGTATTGGATGTGAATCAATACTGTGTTGCTTCATATTTTTTAATTATTTCACACAGTAGTTGGCGTCATATACTGTACAGCTTTGGAGGCCTCCTTGCATGCCTGGTATGAATCTATTAATTCTTTAAAAAGACATTTTTTATCAGTTATGAAATGCAGTTATAGAGGTGTATGGTGTATAATAAAATATTATTAAATGTTAAAATATATGATTTTTTTCATCTCCATGGCATTTTATATTTATGTTTTAAGCATAAACCTCTTTGAACTGCATTAGATTTGTACTTAAAAAGCAATAAACATCTCAAATGTATCTTGAATGAAGTTTGTTTTTAACGTATTCCCCTGGCAAATAAATATTTAAAACAAACATATATTCTAGCAAAGCAAAGCTTCAAATGGTTGCTGAAAGTGTGCAGCTCCTTACCAGTAGTGGTGAACTTGCGACAATAAAATGAATGATTGACGCCTGTTTGTCTCCCATTACCGAACCATCAAATTTTAGTCAATACTTACGCGTCCGTCGCAATGTAATACACTTCTCAGCTGTTTGGAGATATATATCTCTGTTGACAGCCAGTCGCTACTGTGGTATTTTTACTTCTACGATCGGTATAGCTCAAGTCAAGATTCACCTCAGTGGAAATTAAATTTACATAATTTCCCACCATGCCGCAGGCTTGTTCATATTTACCTGTTTATTTTTGGTGGAGTGGGGCTTCTGAATGTTTTCTCGCAGTGCTGAGGTTGATGCGCCCCTGAGGCTGAAATTATCCTCAGCTTTTGGAGAAGAACTTCTTCAGGGCTCTGCCTGTGAACTCACTGGAACTAAGTTGAAATGACATCCTGGAACATTTTATATTGGAGATTTGCATTTGTCTGTAATAAGTTTTCAGAAAGCAATTCATGGATTTAAACAATTCTTATAATATGAGAATGTATCATTCACTTCATTGCCCTATAAATTCTAGTGACAAAAATAGGGCCCTATGATTTACACGTTGCGGAAAGCGTGGACTGAATCACAAAATCCATTAATTCAAATGGAACTTACTGGGCAAAAACATGGATAAATTAATCACAAGTAGGGCTATAACTTAATCAAACTGTGATATGGACTAGTGTCTATGAGTATTAGAGCACAATAAGACTGCTTGAAATATGAAGTCTGCATGTTCTGTGTGTCTCTGTGTGAATGAGTGGTGCAGTTTTTAATCATCTACACATATACATACCCCCTCTTGGAGTTTTCAATCTATGCCTTCTTACTATATAAGCCCTGTTCACATTAACTGCATTAGAAGAGCTACTCTGAGACACACTTTACCAGCATATATCATTTAATTTGCCAAAACTACCTATCCTTAAAATTCACACACAAAACAAAAGTCTTTACTACCACCTGCCAAAATAAAAGTTTGGTTCTTCTTGAAATAAATGATTACAGAAATATCACTATTGTACAGTAGAATATAGTTCTCAAAGTAATAGCAACAAAAATAACATGGTTTATTAAAATATATTTGAAAGAAATATATCACAATTTTTGCATTTAACCAGTAAGGTTTTTATGGGGGGAAAAGGGAAATGAATTTTTCATATTTCATCTGATTACATTTTAAAAGATTAATTATTAATTAAATTGTTAATATTTAATGCATTTATTTGATTATGACTGTTTTTGATAAAATTGTTAAATCAAAACACAGAATGCATAAAAATGTAAACAAAATCGGGCAAAATATTAATGGAATTTGTGAAAAACTAATATGGGGCACTGTCAAATGGTTTCAAATGCATTCTAAAAAGAGTGTTATTGTGTTGTGTATATTTATATGCATATATAAATACACCCACACATGTGTATATTTCAGAAATATAATATATTCATAAAATCAATTAATCGTGATTAATCACATCCAAAATAAAAGCTTGTGTTTACATAATATATACATACATGTATTTAAGAAATATTATATTGTCATAAAACCGATTAATCAGGATTAATAGCATCTAAAATAAAAGCTTGTGTTTACATGTGTGTGCTGTGTATATTCATATGTATATATAAATAAAGACACGTGAATATATGTATTTAAAAAATATGATATATTCATAAAACCGATTAATCGCGATTAATACCATCTAAAATAAAAGCTTGAGTTTGCATAATATGTGTGTGTGCTGTGTATATGTATATATAAATACACACAGACACACACACACACACACACACACACACACACACACACACATATGTATATTTCAGAAATATTATATATTCATAAAACCGATTAATAGCGATTAATAGCATCTAAAATAAAAGCTTGTGTTTACATAATGTGTGTGCTGTGTATATTCATATGTATATATAAATAAACACATGTACATGTATGTATTTAAGAAATATTATATATTCATAAAATCGATTAATTGCATCCAAAATAAAAGCTTGTGTTTACATAATATATGTATGCGCGCTGTGTATATTTATATGTATATATAAATACACACACTTTCATTTATATATTCAGGAAATACTATATACTCATATTTATATATGATTATTTTGGATGCGATTAATCACGATTAATTGACTTGACAGCACTTGCAAGAACAGACTGATGCAGATATTTTACCTCACTTGCACCCTGATCCTTAAAAAAATCGCTCTGACCAAAAGCCACAAATTGAGCCTTTAGAGTCGACCTCTCTCCAAAGCCATATCCCTTTATTAGCTATTCTCATCATATTCCCTATAGCCTTTCTCAATCCATTCATCCCTCTCTCCCTCCCTCCCTCTCTCGCCCATCTTCTCTCTCATTAGTTGTGCGGCTCTGACAGGGGTTCATAAATCTTTTGCTGAGAGAGGTGAGAGAGGTGAAGTTGAGGATGTCTCCGCACCCCTCCCACCTCACCTGCTGTTATGGAGCGTTGTGTCAGGTGGTCCCTGGAGACTCACCACACATGTGCCGACTGTTTTTCTCTCTGTGCTCTCAGTTTGTCAGTTGTGGAATTAGACGTGCTGCATCAGTCATGCGGCTTTCATGCTATTAAAGATACAATGTGTAACTGTTAGCACAGAGCCGCTGTTGCCTGAGGGATTTGATGCAAAAAGACTGTCTTTGAAAACACACAGGGGTGGATTCGTTTGTTGTTTAAAAGTGTCTGCTTTTGTTATACGCCTAGTCGACAGCTGGTTGTAGATTATGCCTTAAAGGCAGTGCTCAATTATCAGTTTTCAGAGGTAGAGATGCTACTGATATGGGTGTAAAAGAAACAGACAGGGTGACGTGAGTCTTCAACAAACTTGTTCATCAGTTTGTAGCAACAGAACTGACACTCTGTTGCCTTGGTAACTGTAGATTTCAGCCCCCTTTTCGACCCAACACTCTCACACACTATTCTACCAGGGGTGTCAATTATTTTTATCTGTATTTTGTCCTCTCCTCTTTTGACTTTCCTAATAACTCCCATCTGATTCACCATATGGTGCATTTTTAAAGAGCAGCCCAACTTTTGCACATTGTGATAGAACATATTTGATGTTTATATCGCTTCATTATATGCAAATAGATAAATAATGCAGTATAATAAAGAACTGTTTTTAATTCATTATAGTATAATAGAAAACCCTAAAGGACCCTTGCCAAAATTAAATTTAAATGTGATAAAAGGTCTTCAGTATTTCAAGTAAGCCTTTTTCTGACGATAACATTTAATACATTTAAGTCCTGCTTTAGCCCACAATCAGGATTTCCCCTTAAGTCTAATTCTGAAGTTTTTAAATTTTATTTGAAATGGTTTTAAGTCTTTTCAGATCATATAATAACTTTTTGAAGTTGGCAGGAGTCAGCAGATATTGAAGATAGGCACTGTGCTCAAAGGTGGGGAGCCTCAGGGTTCAGTGCGTGGTTCTCTACTTTTCTTCACTTAAACAACTTTGCTGGGCACGATCAAAGGCACATGAGCTCTCCTACTACTGCTGTGCTGATGATGTGAAGCTCTTTCATTTCAACCTGATGGTGCCACTGTGTGAGCTTGTAACTCTGCCAGCCTTTCAAACATCTATATTTAGATGAGTGTTCCCCAACTCTGTTCCTTGAGGCACACCAACAGAACACATTTTGATGTCTCCTTTATCTGACCCTTCTATTTCAGGTTTTGGTGTCTCTACTAGTTGAATTAGGTTTGTTTGATCACGGAAAGTTTAAAAATGTGTAGTACCAACACATTCTCAATCCCAACTCATCACATAATGACGATTGGTCAGGACCCTTTAGTGTCACTTTGTAAAGAACAGGGTACCACTTTAGCATCATGTAGACGAGTAGGGTAGACTGGATACAGTTGGTACAGTTGAAACACCTTAAATAACTTGCAACTTAGTCACAACATGGTTTATATGTTTTATAAGGCTATTGTTATTATTTTTATTTATTATGTTCATTGCTATTATGTTTATTAGGTTATTGTTTGCATCTGATCTATTTTATTATTGCTGTTTGCTGTTATATTTAAACATTGTAAAACATTGTATCGCTGTTTGTCATTACAATACAATGTTTTACAAATGAACTACTTTTAACTTAGCAATTAATCAAATAAAATATTAAATGGAAATTAAAAATTTTGAATTCTCATTTTTTAAAGGTATTTCACATTTGCAGTGAAATGGTTGGGCAGCTTTACAGCATTACGGATGGGTGTCTCAACTGTACTCGGGTACTTGTTTCAACACTTTACAACATCAGGAAAATCAGACCCTTGTTGTCAGAGTATGCGGTGCAGCTCCTTGTCCAAGCTGACTACTGCAGGCCTTCTAGCCAGCGCCAATAAGTTCATCAGTTGGTCCAGAATGCAGCAGTATGTCTGGCCTTCAATCAGCCAAAGACAGAGGCTGGTTGGCTCCTAGTTAAGGCCAGAATCAAATTTAAGATTGTGATCCTGGATCCTGGATCCTGGTGAACAGCACCTCAAGTCACTCCAACAACTCCCTCCCTAACACAAGCTTAGGTCACGGAATGAGGAAGTCAACGCCTTTTGTTCCTTTGCAGTGTTTATACAATGAACAATAAAGTCACTCTCTAAAATCTTCACCCTCTTCGTAACCTCAGATCGAACTGTTGATACCATCACATCTTTTAAAGGAGACAGATTATGCCTCTTTCTACAGTCTCAGGTGTCCCCAGAATGTGTCTGTAAAGTTTCAGCTCAAAATACCCCACAGCTCATTTATTATGTCATTTTGAAAATTGAGTGGAAAACATGCTGTTTTCGATATCTCTTTAATTACAAATGTGCTGCTGCTCCTTGCTCCCTGTGATTCCAGAATCGGGCTGTGCCTTTACAGCTAGTAGCTCGATACTCTGCATTTACACCCCATTGAAATCATCCATTTTAGACCATTTTAGTTTAAAGTTCTGATATATTTCTGAGTGCACACATCCGAAGTACACACATAGAAAGCGGCTGTCACACAACATGTGAGTACTAAACTAAGTTCTCTTTCATGTCTTATTGCGCTTAAACTGTCAAATACACTCAAGGTTATGTTAAAAACACACAGGAGTTACAAAAATAGTCAGTTGTGCCTGTGAAGGTAAACAGCTGGGAAAGAAATTGCATGTTTATATTAGATCTGTGTGGCAGCAGTGTAATATACAGTAAATAAATCAATAAATCCACTGCTCTCGTCTCCTTTGAGGCTGGGACTCTAAATAGTGTTCTGTGGAGCCAATGACAAAACAGTTAGCATGCTTTGCTCAAACTTTTGCTATGGTGTTAGAACTGGTACACCGCTGTCGCTTGCGAAAACAAAATGACAGCGCCATGGGTGGAAACATGCAGATTAAGCGGCGATAAGTAATATTATAATAAGTTCGCTTTAACACATCACTGGGGGAGTGAAATCTGACATCTCCTGTTTTTTCACATGCTTGAAGAAAAAGGCTTACCCAAATAAAGTTACTGGGTTGTTGTTTTTCAAGTTTTCTGGGTTGGTAGATGCACTGGGGACCCGATTATAGCACTTGATCATGGAAAAAGTCAGCTTCTTTGTATTCTTTCTCTTTCCTCTAGCTTGCCTCCTGTCTTGTTGTCTAACAAACCTGGCATTGTATATTACCAGTATTATTGGCGCTTTGACAAATTGCTGTGTTCCTGCTGTGCTCTTTCTAAAGTTGCTTTGGATAATAGCATCTGCTATATGCATAAATGTTTTGACATAATTGCCACAATTGTTTTGTGTGTGTATGTGCGCATTTGTGATTCCCTTTTGAGGCTTACCATTACCACATGTACTACAAAACATCTTCATTATAGTTGCACTAGTCGCTAATATAATTCAAACAGATTCTAATGTGATTGAGGTCTTGTATCTGAGTACACATGGGATGTGCTAATTGTTGCCATGAAGTATTTATCAGATAAATGAGAGCCAACAGTCTCCCCAGCTGGTGCGGGCCTGTCGACTGTGGGATTGCCTGAGAAATGTGTGTTTGTTAGGTCACACTGTGTTGTTGGAGCTAAAGAAGTCTACAGAGATTCATGTATAGTGGCAATGCTTGCAGTTAGAACATGCTTAATGTTGTTGCACCTGCAGAATATACAGTCAAACTTAATTGAATAAAAATGTATTCAGACACCTTCGACATTTCTCACATTATCACAGTTTATTTGCTATAGTTTCGAAAATGGTAATTAATATGACAAGAACTCAGAGTTAAAGAGTTTCATAACAAATTCATCTTGATAATGTCAGATAATTTGAAAGTTATGTAACGAAACATGGTCAGGTCAAAGAGTCAAATCAAATTTTTGGTCCCAAATTTGTATCAGTTTAACTGATAGAATTTTTGGGTATAATATGTCACTGTTTACTTTATTTTGCTAACCTCACTTAAATAAATGAACATTAGTGTCCTGCACCAACTAGTAAAAAATATATACAAAATTATATCTGGTGTCTGAATATTTTTTGGCCCTGGACCACAAAACCAGTCATAAGTGTACATTTGTCGAAACTGAGATTTATATACCATCTGAAAGCTGAATAAATAAGCTTTTCTATTGATGTATGGTTTGTTAGGATAGGACAATATTTGTATTGATAAAATCACCAAATTTTTAGCAGTGCATATTACTAATCAATAATTGAGTTTTGATATATTTAGGGTAGGAAATTTAGAAAATATCTTCGTGAAACATTATATTTTCTTAATATCCTAATGATTTTTGGCATAAAATAAAAATCGATAATTTTAACCAATACAATGTATGGTTGGCTATTGCCACAAATATACCTGCGCTACTTAAGACTGTTTTTGTGGTCCAGGGTCACATATGTGCTTTAATGTGTATATAAAGCTAAAATCCTTTACATACAGTACACAAACTTTAAGAATTGTTTTGAACATTTAAAAACATTTACAGTATGTGAAATAATTTTGCTGACTTATTTCATATGCCAGGGTTATGAACTCTCCTTCATCTGATGATTTGTGCTTTGTCCTTTATTTGCCATAGTCACATAAGCACCAGCTTTGCATTTCAAGGATTTTGCTTCGAACGGATCACATTCAGGATGAATTTGTGAACTTGATACTTTTTCGTTTGGGTGCTGAACAGTACAGTACAGCTTTGGTTCTGCACTTCTTCCAGACCACCTACAGTTAAACATATCATGTTCTCCAGGCCTGGTGAGTTTTGGAACGCTGATGAGGTTCATAATCACGGCAGTGTGTGCAGAACAGAGTCTGACACCTGAACCGCATCTCGCTCTCCTTGTCTCCTACTGCTCCCAGGTGAGCAATTACAGGACAGCCGGGAGCCTCATGACACACACACACACACACACACACACACACACACACACACACATTCTTGATCCAGCTTCTTCTTATTCTCACACACACAACTTCCATTACCGAGGAGTGAGTGAAAGAGAATGCTCTATCAGTCTGTCTGCCAGCCCGAGCGATCCATCATTTATATGGATCGAGACAGGCGAGGTGGAGTTTTTCCCCTGTTCTGTCCTCTATAGTTTGAGCACTTCCCTTCTGCTACTGTACATCTGTTTACCCTCCCTGCCGCCCTCTCAGGCCCGTCCTTCACTTTGCTTTTTTTCATCGCAAACCATAGAGAATTAGCAGGACTAATGTTGTATGGATTTTTACTCTCAGTTTGTTTCTCCGTGTTAGTCTTCTTTCTCACAGCGTGTTTACTCAGCTTTTACTTTTTTCCCAGTCATGCCTTAGTTTTACTCTTCTTTCCTTTCTGTATCTATTTCTACCCCCTCTCCAATTTTTTACCTCTATCCATCTCTCCCAATTTTGCCTAGAGGAAGAGGTATATCATTTTTTCTCCATTTTTAATAAAAGTGAGGATGTATTCTTGGAAAATATTAAATATTAATTCATGATGTGTATTAATAATGCATTATTAATATCCTGTGATGGCAGAGGTCTTCTGTGGAAATTTATCAATTTACCTGGATTATTTTAGGTTATATCCTGGAGGAAGGAGGATCAGTGGAACACCTTTCGCAGGATGACATTGTGTTCTTTTTATAAACATTTGCTTAATTAATGTCACAGTCTTCTGTTTTTGGCATAAATGCATTTAAAGTTCAGGATAAAAAAGGTTAAATGGGATAAAAAAGAAAATAATGAGATGTTAATGTTATGGCATGCAACTAATTCTAGATTAACTGAAATTGCATGTTCAAGAGTAAAATGTAACAGCAAAGAAAAGGAATGAGAACAGTGCTCTCAAAATTATAGTTTATTCTAGTATATTCACCTCACATGGAGGTCTTTAATATCTGGGGAAAATCATCTATCCACATTATTCTTTAACGCAGATGTAAGCCTAATGGTGAGACTTCCTGTACATTAGCTGCTACAGGAAAAAAAATCAAGAATAACAATATGCAGTAAATGGTAAAACTGTTTGCACATAAATCAGTGTGTTCATAAATAAGATAATACATTAAAATAATAAGGTAAGACATGACAATTTGCAATGTCAAGCAGTAAAATTAGATGTTTTGTACAGCTAAAAATAGCTGGATGCAGATGAGATCCGCATCACTGGAGCTGTAATGCCATGTGACTAAAGCACAAAACGATCACAGCCCTACTAAAACATAATCAAGGTTTTGCACTCATGTCATGGTTTAGTCAGATCCCGAATGCATGGCCATATTGGCGATACTCGGATGTAAATGACAGCGTGTTTTGCATAGTTAACTTAATGTAGCCTACCACTGAATATGTTATTCTGTTAATTTATGCTGTCTAAACCATGGAAAAAAAGTGTGGAAGCGTCTAAATTATATAGAGATGGACTTAGTAGGCAGGAAAGGGTGCAATATCTTGACAAACTAAAGTTAATAGATGGTAAAGATACGTACGAGCAGTATTAATTAAAGGGGTTTTTTGCTTTTTTACAAAGTCTTGATTTTGTTTTGGAGTGTACTAGAACATGTTCTCATGCTTGGTGGTTTGAAAAACACATTTACATTATTACGACAGCTTTCTCCCCAGCCTGGCACAAACAGCTCGATTAGTTCCGAGTTTGATGAAGGCCCACTTTCCGAAAAATGAAATGTGTTGTGATTGGTTAGCAGTTAACAGTTTAGACAGTGTTTCAGTACTGTCATGACCCTTGCCAAAGCATCAAGTTCAGTCTGCTCCGTTTTAGCAAAAAACTTGGTTATAGTAAAGGATATATTAAAGGAACACTTGACTTTTTTTTTTTAAATATACTAATTTTCCAACTCCCCTAGAGTTAAACAAACGAGTTTTACCGTTTTTGAATCCGTTCAGCCGATCTCTGGGTCTGCCGTTAGCACTTTTAGCAGAGCTTAGCATAAATCACTGAATCAGAATAGACCATTAGCATCTCGTTCAAAAATCACCAAAGATTTTCGATTTTCGATTGTTCCTATTTAAAACTTGACACTTCTGTAGTTACATTGTGTGAAAAGTTGTGATTTACCAAGCTAATATGGATAGGTACTATACTCTCATTCGGGCGTAATAATCAAGGAACTTTGCTGCCATACCATGGGTGCAGTAGGCGCAATGATGTTACGCAGCACCTGAATATAGTCCCCAACTATTTTACTATTACCTTAGTGGCTCGTTGGAAGTTACCTAGCTGGGGACTATAATTATTAAACCAGAATGAGAGTATAGCCCCTATACTGCACACGTCTGTGGCGCACGGTTTTGACGTGGCCATCGGGAAGGTTGTGACTACTGTAGTCATTGCTTGTGTTTATACCTGCAGTGCTTCAGCTCTCTGTGCTGCATTGCTAAAGTTAAGCTAATCGCCCATCTCGTCTCTACCATTCGAATTTCTGTAGGTGGGATTTATTTTAACAATATTCTAATGGGCCACGTTATGACATCATACGATCCGGAAAACAATGCTTGTAGTCCAAATAAGCCGTTCATTGTAGTTCTTGAAAAGGGATTTTTTAAAATGAAATATCTCTCTTTGGAGTGGACTTTGAGACTTTTTTATGCACAAACATACACTGACTAAAATTCAAAAAGTGAAACAGCATAATAGGACCCCTTTAAGATTATACTTATTAATAATATTTCACCTACCTGACCAGAAATTATAAGAACAAACACAAATGTTTTTCCTGGTACAGTTTGGCCAACCACAAACAAACCTTTTGTTCCTCAGACAGTTTTTTGTACTCTTCTCCATAATTTGTTATAACTTTTGGCAGTCTATAGTACAGTGTTAATTTTGTTGACGAATAATTTTCGTCATAAACTTCGTCAACAAAGACGAAAACGAAACAATAACGAACTAAAATTCTTCTTGAATGACAAAAACTATGACAAAAATCTACTGGCATTTTCGTCAATGCATAAAAACGAGATGAAAAAGTTAGGGAGGGACGATTTGGAAAGAGATTAGTTCAGAAAAACCACACTGCTCTTAACTGAATCACTTACGTAGCCATAAAGATTAATCTAAATTAACTTATAGAAGTTGGAGATTGGATGTGTATCACCGCCATTAAATTGTGTGTCTGTCATGATAAAACCTTAATATCAAACCTATATATGAGTTTGGAAATTTTAGAGAAATTCTTAATAAATGCATTGCACTGTAATTAAACCCATTAAGTTTTAGCCGACTAAATTTATTGTAGATTTAGTCGACTAAAATCTTATGATATTTTGTCGACTAAAACTAGACTAAAATTAAAAACAATTCAGATGACTAAAATATGACTAAAACTACATGGCATTTTAGTCAAAAGACTATGACTAAAACTAAATCAAAATTTGCTGTCAAAATTAACGCTGCTATAGTACTCCAGTTGTTTTCCCCATCTGACCACTTAGTATAGCCCCATTTTCAGCAGCAATAATCAGCAAAATATGCAAGTTTTGTTCAGTTCAGCGGCATTGTTTACGTTCAGTGTCGCCGATATGGCCAATTGATGATGCAAGATGAAAACACACTATATTGATACTATCAATAAAATAAATCTATTCAAATATTAGGCATGTTTATATTATAATCAACAGGGCTAGATCAATTTTATTAGTGCAATTTTAATCCAATGCAAATCCTCTTGCTAGTTGGCAGTTGCTAGTTTGTTGCTCTGCAAGCCTACTCCAGCACATTTGTTTGACTGAAATATTTTTCACAAAAAAATTTCAAATTCAAATAATGTCTCACCATTACATCAGTGCTAATGAGGTTTCTGGAACTATTTTTATTTAAGAAAACACACATACAAAAAGACATTTTAAGGAATTCTGGGGTCCAAATAACATTGACTTTTTTAAAAAAGAGACATTTTTCTTTTTTTTTTCTCCACCTATGAAGAAATACACACAAAAGTAAATAATGTAAATGATAAGAGAATTTTAATTTTTGTGTGAACTACCCGCTTTGATGGTCTACCTGCCATCCGCATGGCTGTAAAACACTTGGATGTGTTGTTTAACCAGCCCCTTGTGGAGAACACCACCTGGCTAGTGTTGCCGTAAAACACCTGATTTATTCTAAATATTGCTCTACATTTGTAACATTTCCAGTTTTCCCTGGAATTACAACACAAGTTTAAAAGGTTAAATGGGACATTCCATCAGATCCCCCTTCAGTTTCCTGCCTGAAGAGCTTATTTGAATATCTGTGTAAATGTGTGTGGGAATAAAAAAGGTTCGTATGTCTTTGTTGCAGCTGACAAGCACCAAAGGGACCACTCAGAGGCAAGTCTTTCTGGAGGGAGCTCAAACAGTCTGGCTTTAGTTACAGCTGGAGAGAACTATCTGCAAAGAGAGAGAGAGAGGGGGAGCGAGAGAGAGAGGGAGGGAGGGAGATAAGAGACCGAAGTGCTGAAAGGAGAAGAGAAAGGATGAATGGAACAGGACCACATGTTGGGTTGATGTGAGAGGCACGCATCATCAGTGCCTCATTCTCCAGCTCTGGTGTTTGCGGTGACTAGAAACAGGAAAACTCTTCCAGATTAAGCGGTAATGTATATAAACACAACATAAACAGAGTTTGGTATTCTACATTGTTGAATGAGTCTAGCTGATGAAGCCACTAGTCTGAACATTTTGGTTGCATGCAATATGGGAATGTTTTTGTGTGTTTATGTGATGTTTTATTTAAACTAGGACAGCTGTAAGCATGAAACATCAGTGTGTTCCAGTCTCTCATGTGCTCTCATTCTTTCTCATTGTAAATGCAGCTGTAAAGTTCCCTCTTCCGAATCAAAATCCATCTGCTCAAGGAGCTCTAAACATCCGTCTACAAAAACCAGGGGTGTGGAAAACAGGAGACTCTTGAAGGTGACTGTGAACATGTTGTCGATCTCAAACTGGAACGCTTTGGCTTGCGCAGACTTGGAGTGCAATGCTTCATGTGGACTATGGGTTCCACAAATGAATCGATGTCGTGCTTAAAAAAACTATCTGTTAATGGCCCTGAATGGGACAACTGCTGAACTCAGGTCGTCTGGGATTTCAGCTGAGATTTCAAAAGACAAAAGCACTGAGCATTGGCTCATGGAGCAGGTGTCTCTGGGTAATGCAGTTTTCAATAACTCCATGGATTGCAATGGTAGTGAAGACAGAAACAGGTCAGACTATTTGACCTCTGAGTACGTCCAGAAGAACTGGGTGGCACTTTTGATTTCGCTGGTCATAATCATCACGGTGACGGGTAACATCCTGGTCATCATGGCGGTGAGCTTGGAGAGGAAGTTACAGAATGCCACAAATTACTTTTTGAGGTCTTTAGCCATAACAGACATGCTTCTGGGTATCCTTGTAATGCCAGTAGCCATGGTGACGATCCTCTATGGTGAGTTTCTTTATGTATTCATCATACATGTGTTAAATTTATAGAAATACACAATGGAAGTCAATGGGGCAAGGCATAGTTTCGAATGTACAGCCTCAAGACATGAACATTATAGATGCTAATATGAACAAATTGCTTCCTATTCTTGCAGTGCAAAGTTGTATCCTGTCTTTCAACTCCCGTAATGCCATTTTAAGCTACTAAAACATGTAACATACACATGATATGCACATGGATACCAGGGAGGGATTGTTTATAGTGAGAAACATCAACAGGAAACTGAGATCTGGGCTGTCAAAGTTGTGTAAACTTTTTTTTTTTTTTTTGATAAACATTGTAATTTGCTTTTAGGTTAATCATGACAATTGTTACCAAATTAAAAAAACAAACAGTTTTATGAATAAATAAAAGTAGTGAGTAGAAAAAGATTCACTGTCAAATTAAGGTTTATTTATTCATTTTTGGAAACAACATTTTTAATTTATTATTTATGTTTAAATTTTTTTTTTTTAAATGTATAGAAGGGTTACATTGACCTATTAACATTTTGCTTACATCTTTGTAAATATATATTTTTTTCAGCCTGATCTCACAGCAATTTGTACGTATTTTATGAAGTGGCTAATTTGTATGACCTCACTCGTACAAATTCATACGTTTTTGGCTAAATCGTGCGTATTTTACGAGTTCCCAATTCGTATGAATTCGTACGAATGCCCTTCACCTAACCCCGCCCCTAAACCTACTCGTCACTGGGGTCTAGGCAAAGCGTACAAAAATCATACGAATTAGCCACCTCGTAAAATATGTACGAATTCCCGCGAGATAGCGTTGATTTTTTTCTACTTATTGAAACGTTTTCAGAGGTAAATCAATAACAATTACAATTTTAACAATATTTCAAGTGTGATTTATGAGATTTATGAGACTGAATCCAGTTGTAAAAATCATTGTAAAAAGCAAAAAGTTAACCATACTGATTTCAGTATTTTGAGAACTTAAGGATTCATTAGTTCGAATATACATTGAACCAAAACATATCATAAAATTTTTGATAGCTGATAATTCAGCATACTATTATTTTTGACAAGACACGTTTTCGGTAATGACAGTAATGTTTTGGTAGTGACCACATCACATTCAAAGAATTTTAACCCACATACTAAAACACTACTACAACATACTAAAATACTACAATTTTGCATAATTGTACTAAATTTTTGTTTATTTCCCCCAAAATATTGGATTATGTGTTCCCTTTTGTCACTACCGAAATAATGATGACATGTTTCAGTCGTGACTGTTTCGGTAGTGACAATTTCAGATACTTTGGAACCTAGCTCAAAGATGCTCATTAGCACATGGTTTGCTAGCACAGTTCTGAACAGTTGTACAAATATTCAAACTAAATGTTATGGAGTAACTCCCAAAAAAGTGTGTTTAATTATAGAAAAATTGTAAATGTGATAAAGTTACTCACAGATTTTTTACTTTTGAACACATTAACCGCTAGGTATGAGAAAGAGGAACTCATAAATATTGCTTGATCATAAATGTAGGGGTGTAGTTAAAATAATAATAATAAAAAAAATCAGCCAATGGACTAAAACACACTGTTTAGGTAGTGACATGAAAATGCGGGACACGTTTGTTTTTTTACATAAAGATTCATAATTAGCAAAAAAATATTAAATAAAAATATATTTTAACTTCAGTTTTTTGAAAAATCAAAAAAATATATTTTTTAAAACAACAATGGAATAAAATACAAAAATGATTTGAATATCATTTTTATAAATTGAAATTTGTGTTAGCTACAAGTACCCACTAAATGATGATTTTATATATATTAAGCTTACTGATATTTTAAATATTATTGTGGGTTATAGATAATAAAAGGATCTTATGTTAGTAAACATCTAAGATTTAAATACTTTAAATTCTTTTTAAATGTGTTTTTTGGTTGTGGGACAGCGGTTTGGATCAGTTCTATAAATGGCCCAGATATATCTGCCTTTATATTTTTATATTTGACATAAAATTTATTTGCCATTAAAAAGTTTAAAAATGGCTGATTTCAATAACTTTATTTCAAATAATACTTTTATTTATTTATTCATTTGGTACAGAAAACACAATCTGCATATTTGCCTTGAACCTTTGACTTCCATTGTACCTTTTTTACTATAAATAATTTTTTTTTGTCTTTTTTTACAAATTGAGGGACGGATAAAAACATTTTGTGTTAACGTCTTTGGTTTTCGATAACATTGCACATGCTGTTTATAGACATTAAGTTGTTTAGAAGCCAGAACATTCCTTTAAATTTGTGTCTGGGGTTGTGCACACAATTTTTTATTTGAGCTGTTTTACTGAATCAGCAATCATCAGACGCCTCCAGTGAATTTCTTCCCGGTCAAAGGTCTAAACTGTAAACTTTCTTGTGTTGTAACATTTGTATCTCTGGAAAATGATGCATTTCTCTTTAGTACAATAATTAGGCCTCCATACATTTTGCTGGAAGGTGATTTATTTTCAGTGCATAATGAGTGTGTGTTGGGCCGTCTGGTGTGTCCTAAATTAGCCTGCTTGTATTCACGCATGGGGAGAGAAATCCCTCTTCCTACTCCTTCCAGCGCTTTGATGAGGAATTAATTATGCAGTAACGATGCTGCGCTTTGGTGTGTTTGTGCAGCAAAAAATGGTTATGCTTCCTGTTTGATGTCCTGAATAGTTTGACCAAGAAGAATAAAACATGCACACTTCCTTGTTCTATCAGACGTACGTGGTTTTGGTGTTATGACAGCTGGCCTTCACTAAATGGCGTACAGACAGATTTATGATAACACAGAGCTAAATTATTTATTCTCCTCCTTTCTTCTTCCTTTAGTGATGAAGTTTGTCATTTAGAGATCAGAATTGTCCATGAACACGTAGACAAAACAAAGTCCACCTAAAGCATAACACATTGTTTTTAAATCATGCAAACACACAATGCAGAACTTTGAGTGACCGCAACTAGTGCACAGCTGGTATCATCTTTTGCCCCCTGAAACGTGCAATTCCCACATCTATGATGTAATGTTATTATATAACAGAGTAAGATTAATTTAATTTATACAACCTACATGAAACATGGCTGTGTTCTGGAATGCTCCAGGCACTAAGAAACAGCTCTCTATATCAGCTGAACCTGTTGTGAGAATTTTTAAAAGATTCTATGACTTTACAGTTCGAAACACACCAATGGTGTGATGGTGCTGCTGATGACTACCATTGTCTGTATCTGCACCCAAGAGTCTTCTACTCTCTCATTTCATATTCCTTTGCGCTCAGACCCAAAGGAATCAAATACAGAGACACAGTGCTTTCGATAATATCTGTTCTTTGTGAGTCAGCAAAATGAAAGGCTGAAGCTTGTGAAATACAACACTTTGTTTTGCCAGGGACTTCTGGTACCCACTTTTATTCAAGATAATTATTATTGGTGTTAATGAAGACTAATAAGATTTTTAGATTTGAAATTTCAGATTAACAATGATGTATTAGACTCCGAAAAGGAGTTTTCACAGCAATGCTTTATATGAATACGGTTCTGCTTTGAACCATCAGTGTCAATAAAGAATCTTTATTGTTAAGAGTCTAGAACATTTTTGTGTCAGTAATTCTAAAACATTAGTTTTTGCTTCTGTATAATGGAAATTCCATTTAACAAGGTTATATAATACTTTTCCATTATTTATGCTTTTCCCTGAGGTCTACTTAGAATGTATTTTTTGATTAACATTTTTGCTGCTGTTCCTTTAAGACTGTACTAAAAATACTAATACTACATAATAACAACACAATTTAAAATAACTAAATGCTTTTCTTTTTAGCTGTCTCAAATAATGTATCATTGTCCCCTTAAATGACACAACTGTTTTTTTTAGCATTGATGATAATAAGAAATATTTCTTGAGCACCAAATCAACTTAATAGAATGATTTCTGAAGGGTTATGTGACAATGCTTTACATCACAGGAATCAATTACAATTTTTTTTTTTAACATTTTGTTATGTTGCTGCCTTATGTCAAACTGCTTTAAGTGACCTTTTTCCCCACTTCAATCTACACACCATAATGGAAAAGCAAAAAACAAAACAAAACAAAAACAAGAGCTGACCTCCTGGCCAAACTGGGCAGTTAATGAAGAAGGGCCTTGGTTAGAGTGTTGACCAAGAAGCTGATAGTCACTCAAGTTGAGCTCCATGATCATATGAGGAGATAGGTGAAATTTATAGAAGGACAAACATCACTGCAACACTCCACCAATCCAGTCTTTATAGTGGTGTGGCCAAACTCAATCATTTCCTTAGTAGAGATACTAAGGAAAGCTTGTCGCAAGAGTGTGAATGCTTATGCAACATACTAATTTCAGTTTTTTTTTAATAAATTAAAGAAGTTGTGACAATTCTGTTTTTGCTTGTCATTATAGTGTATAGAGTGTAGATTAATGTGGAAAAGTAATTTAAAGCAATTTAACATACAGTTGAAGACAAAATTATTAGCCCCTTATAAAATATTTCATTATTTTTCAAATAACTTCAAGTGTTGTTTAACAGAAAGACGATTTTATCAACACATCATTTTTAAACATAGCACTTTATTCAGGAAGCTTTCAGGGTTTGTAATACAAATAGAAATAAATGTATAACCAAGAATTTTAAAAAGTCTACTGGTCAAAATTATTAGCCCTCTGATGTTAATAGTCAATAGTGTATCCCTTCTGCTTGATAACAGCCTTTAGTCGTTTGCTGTAGTTCTCAACAAGTTTCAAGCATGTCTCCTGAGGAATGACAGCCCATTCTTCCTTAGCAAATCTCTCAAGCTCCTCCAGATTTGTTGGTCTTCTGGCACAAACTCTGGACTTTAGTGTGCCCCACAGATTTTCTATTGGATTTAAGTCTGGGCTTTGTGCAGGCCAGTCAAGTACACTCACTTTGCTCACTTTGGAGGTATTTCTTCACCAGAAGTGAAGTATGCTTTGGGTCGTTATCATGCTGAAAGACAAAATGTCGACTCAAACCAAGTTTTCTTGCAGACTGTCTGAGGTTGTCTTTCAAAATCTTTTTATAGTCTTCCTTTTTCATGTTTCCTTCAACCCTGACGAGATTCCCAGTTCCAAACACACTGAAACATCCCCACAGCATTATATCCCCACCACCATGTTTCATTGTGAGAACAGTGTTCTTGGGGTTGAATGCCTCTCCCTTCTTTCTCCAAACAGAGGCAACTTCTCTATGGCCAAAAAGCTCTAGTTTTGTCTCATCTGAACAAAGGACACATTTCCAGTATGCATCACATTCCCCCAGGTTGTCCTTGGCAAACTTCATTCTAGCTTGGAGGTGTCTTCAGAAGTGGAGTCTTTCTTGGTCGGCAACCTCGCAGTTCATTCCTGTGCAGGGCTCTAGTGACTGTCTTCACTGAGACATCAATTCCAGACTTGGCTAGGTCATTCACTAGTGTCTTGGCAGTTGTTCTTGGGTCTTTAGAAACTCTCTCACTAGTTTTCTTTCCAAAGTTTTTGAAATCTTTCGCTTCCTGCCTCTGACCATCTTGTTCTCCACTGTGTTGGTCTCTTTAAACTTCTTGATAATGCATCTCACTGCAGTTCTGTACACTTGAAAACGCTTTGATAAACGTGTGTATCCTTCTCCATCTTTATGAGCATTAACAATTCTTTCTCTCAAGTCCAAACTAATTTCTTTTGTCTTTGCCATGATGACAGTGCATATTATTTTACTAGTTGTTTCGCAAGATACTTTCTCTAGAAGAAAAAAATAATAGGAAATAATGTGAAAACCTTCTGTTGCTCTGTTAAAAATCACTTGGGAAATATTCTAAAAAAAATGTAAAATTTCACAGGGGGGCTAATAATTTTGTCTTCAACTGTAAGGCAGCAACATAAAAGTGAGAAAAAAAGGGGGGTTTGAATACTTTTGCAAGACACTGCATATAGCAATATCTATCTATCTATCTATCTATCTATATATATATATATATATAATTTTAAATTGTAAATTGTGTAAAAATGCATTTTGTATAAAAAGTCTGATTTTCTTGCTTACATAGCTTCATAGAGTCCTCATTCTGTGACTCCTAGAAATATTTAATATTGCATAACTGTATTTTAAATGTGGCCTATGCATGTATTTATTTATAAATATGTAATATATTTTATGACTGTAACCAATGCACAAGTACATACTTGTCCAAAATGTAACACTTTTTGTTTCTTTGATATGTTAGGTTACACCTGGCCCCTTCCCTGGGCACTATGTCCAATCTGGATCTACCTGGACGTTCTCTTCTCCACCGCCTCCATCATGCACCTGTGCGCTATTTCTCTGGACCGATATATTGCCATCCGTAACCCCATCCACCACAGCCGCTCGAACTCTTTAACCAGAGCCCGTGTAAAAATCATAGCAGCCTGGACCATCTCTGTGGGTAAGTTCTAGATTGCACCAAACGCAGGCGGAAATTGCTAAACAACTGAGACTGCATCTATTAGCACTGGTATGCCAAACCATAGCTCCAAGCTGTCTTCTCACTCTCATTTTGTCTCCATCTGTCTCAAGTTATCTCCATGCCTGTCCCAGTCCTCGGCCTGCACGATCACACCAAAGTCTTCCGGAATGAAAGCTGCCAACTGATGGACAACAATTTTGTTCTAATTGGCTCCTTTGTGGCATTCTTCATCCCGCTTATCATCATGGTTGTCACTTACATTCTCACCATCAGTGCTCTGCAAAGCGAAGCGACTTTGTGCCTGGACCAACTCATTGTGCGGCCAAAATGGTCGTCTACTATTGGACTCCTCCCACGAGGTTCACTGTCCTCTGAGCGTCTCTTCTCACGTTCATCTCTCTGCCGCGACGGGGCTTCCAGAGGATCCGGGCGTCGCTCAGTGCAGTCCATTAGCAACGAGCAGAAGGCATCTAAAGTGCTTGGTGTGGTCTTCCTTCTCTTTGTGATCATGTGGTGTCCTTTTTTCGTGACAAACGTGATGGCGGTGGTGTGCGGCTCGGCGTGTGATGAAGATTTGGTCGGAGGACTGATGAATGTGTTTGTTTGGGTGGGTTATCTGTCATCGGCGGTCAACCCTTTTATCTACACACTTTTCAATAAGACATACCGTGCCGCCTTTGCCCGGTACATGCGTTGTCGCTATCGTGAGGAGAGGAGGCCTCTGCAGCTGATACTGGTCAACACCATCCCTCCTCTGGTGTACAGCTCCTCTGGGCTTCCCCTGAAGGTGGAGAACTCATTAAAGAGGAGGGCAGAGGGCAGCCGTTCTGGGAGCTTTTCCAACACAGACAGGTCAAACTGTGGGAACACACAAAACAAGCAGGAAAGGGAAGAGGTAGTAAGCCATCTGTGAGACTCCAGAGGGTTTTTAATTATGGTTCACATCTACAGACCTTAGAGACCGTCTCTTTTTAGGTACAAAAGCTTGAAAAATAAAGTCTTTTATTTTAATATGTGTCCACCTGTGCAGCACAGCACAGTCAGCATAAGATACTACCTACTGCTTACAGCCGAAAGAGGAGACAGATGCTTTAAAATGATTTAAATGGAAAAATAATCCATCTCTCTGAGTCCTCTGAGTCCATATAATGGAAGTGAATAGTTGAAGAATCGTGCAAAAACACAATGCTCAGTTGATGAATCAATATCTTAAACTTTCCATTAGGCTTGCTGCGGTACTGGCCATACACTGAATACATTACTTGCTGACCGCGGTACCGTAAACTGAAAGCGTCTGCTCTGCTCCATACAGCGTGCACTGCAGAGTCACAGCAGGAGTCAGTTTTCACTAATCACGTGAAGAAAAAGAGGTGCTTTCAGTGTGAGCGCTTTGGGTGTAGACGTGGACATGAAGGTGTGCACAGCAAAAATGGCTAGGGAAATACAGCAGATGCAGGATTTGTGTAAAAGTAAAGTAAAAGACTTCTAAAAGTAAAAGACATGCAAGCACTGTCACCGACAGCCAATGTAGTTTTCATTTTCTTTTTTTTTTTTAAAGATTTATTTTTGGCCTTATTGTTATAGGACAGATCATTACTGACAGGAAGCGAAGTGGGAGAGAGAGAAGGGGGTAGGGTCAGGAAAGGTCCTCGAGTCAGGATTCAAACTCAGGACGCCCACAGCACAACGGTGCTGTATGTCGGCGCACTGCCCACAAGGCTATTGGCGCCAACTTCATTTTTATTTTTTGTTGTCATTTTGAAAAGGCTGTTGTGTTTGCTGTTTACCTGGCTTTTTTATTATTTATTTTTTATTTATTGATTTGATTCCACAGTGTTTGCTAAACTTCCTGTAATTTATTACTTGATGTATAGTACAGCATGTGGTGTAGGCTATGCCTTGTCTTGTTAATTTTTGTTAATAAACGTTATATAGCCTATGCTCAGTAGTGTGTTTAGGCACCACGCAACCCACACGATTTCTACAGAGGGGGATCGCTATACCCCCCTGCCAGAAGACCACAATTTCTACCGAGCACAACCAAATGTTGAAACCAAAACAAATGTTATGTGATCGCAATCGGAATGTGACAAAATGTAGTTTTCTACCGTGGTTAACCAAGAGGGCCTCCGAAATGTGATTTCTACTAAGGGGGATTACTATACCCCCGCCCCCCAGGCCGTGATTTCTACAGAGAGTAACCGCTCACGGTTTCTACCGAGGGGGCCTCCAAAATGCGATTTCTCCCGAGGGGGATTGGTATACTACCTGCCCCAGACCACGATTTCTACCTAGGGTAACCGAAAGCGGTTTCTACCGAGGGACCCCCAAAACACAATTTCTACTGAGGGGGATAGCTATACCCACCCTAGGGCCGCAATTTCTACTGAAGGTAACCAAACATGTTTTCTACCGAGGGGGCCCCTAAAACGTGATTTCTACCAACAGGATTGCTATACCCCCCCTGCCTGAAGACCACAATTTCTACCGAGGGCAACCAAATATGTTTTCTACCATGGGTAGCCGAGCACGGTTTCTACCCAGGGGTCCTCCAAAACATGATTTCTACTAAGGGGGATTACTATGCCGCCCAGTCCCCCAGGTCGCAATTTCTACCAAGGGTAACTGATCACGGTTTCTACCGAGGGGGCCTCCAAAATTCAATTTCTACTGAGGGGGATCGCTATACCCACCCTAGGGCCGCAATTTCTACTGAAGGTAACCAAACATGTTTTCTACCGAGGGGGCCCCTAAAACGTGATTTCTACCAACAGGATTGCTATACCCCCCCTGCCTGAAGACCACAATTTCTACCGAGGGCAACCAAATATGTTTTCTACCGTGGGTAGCCGAGCACGGTTTCTACCCAGGGGTCCTCCAAAACATGATTTCTACTAAGGGGGATTACTATGCCGCCCAGTCCCCCAGGTCGCAATTTCTACCAAGGGTAACTGATCACGGTTTCTACCGAGGGGGCCTCCAAAATTCAATTTCTACTGAGGGGGATCGCTATACCCACCCTCGGACTGCAATTTCGAACGAGGGTAACCGAACATGGGGGAACCTAGGACCACTTGCTGAGGGCCCCCAAAACGCAATTTCTACCGAGGGGTAATCGAACATCATTTCTACGATGGTAACTGAATGCGGTTTCTACCAAGGGGACCCCCAAAATGCGATTTCTACTGAGGGTGATCACTATACCCCCCTGCCTGAAGACCACAATTTCTAGCTGGGGTAATCAAACACATTTCTACTGAGGGTAACCGAATGCGGTTTCTACCGAGGGGGATCGCTATACCCACCCTCGGACTACAATTTCTACCTAGGGGCCACTTGCTGAGGACCCCCAAAGCACAGTTTCTACCAAGGGTAACTAAATGCGATTTCTACTGAGGAGGAACGCTATACCTGCCTTTGGACTGCGATTTCTACTGAGGGTAACCTAATTTCTCCAATTCCCCAATCCTGTTTTCTTTATTAGGAATAATAATGAATAAATCTTTCATGCATTCGTTTTAGTGTCAGAAAGTTAAAGATGCATTTACAACAGACAAATATTTTTAAAGTAGTGCTGTCAAACGATTAATCACGATTAATCGCATCCAAAATAAAAGTTTATGTTTACATACTATATATTTGTGTACTGTGTATATTTATTATGTATATATAAATACAAACACATGCATGTATGTATTAAGGAAAAATATTTTAGATTTATATATATTTATTTATAATCTAAATTGTATACAGGTGTAAATATATATACATATAAATATTTTGTTTTAATATATACATGTATGTATGTGTATTTATATATACATAATAAATATACTGAGTAAACACGCATATAGTATGTAAACATAAACTTTTATTTTGGATGCGATTAATCACGATTAATCCTTTGACAGCCCTATTTTAAAGTTAAAGTGAAACCGTCCAGAGCCCCGTCCCCACAGAGTTACCGGTAATACCGGTTTGGTTGCAGGTTTATATACCGCTGTGAACATTTCCTCACCGTCACATCCCTACTTTCTATATGCATTATATGGACTCACAGAAATTGATTATCTTTCTAAAAAATCGTTGTCTTCATCTGAGGAAAGAAAGTCATATACATCTGGGGTGGTACAATGGTGAGTAAATGATGAGGGAATTTTCATTTTTTGGTATTATTTTGAAGATGCCAAACTATTTAAGAGTTTTTTTTTTTGCAATTTATCTTGCATCTGGACAGAAATAGTTTCATGTGCATTAATTTATTAATATTATAGACTGTATTGTGAAGACCTGTGTATGACATGTGGGTAGAATAAATAATCCTTACAAGGAAGATTTTGTCACTTTCTTTATACAGACAGATTTATTAGGGGTGTTTCAGGTTTTTTGGAGTCGACTCAGACTCTACTGATTTTATATCAAAACAGCTCAGGAAAAACATGAGACTGCAGTCATTAATTAGATAATTCATTTTTCCTCAGCGTAATGCCCTAAATCATCCAAATGACTGTCCAAATAAATCTAATTTAGTGATGAATCCTCATAAAATCTAAATTTACACTATTTACTTTGTTAGTGAACATTGCTAGTCTTGAGGTGAACAATTGTTTTGTACAAGTTAATCCATTGAAAAAAATTGTTTGTTTTGGTAGTCAAGAATTCTACTCTAGAATGGCATTCCTTCTCTGATCAGTTTGAGACTTAGGCCTTGGCATGAGAAGAATATCCTAAACCACACCTCTCCAACCGTTAGTTTACTGCAAGCGAGCGGTGGAGAGGAAGTGTGCTAAAAAAACCCTGCCCTTTATTTTTCTAAAAACTGAAACTAAAGAAATTTGCGAACAAAACAGCTTCAAATGAACAGTAATAAGCATCAAATTACAAGATTAGAAAAGGCAGACATCATAAGGATTACAACATATGATTTGTTTGAAAGCAATATCACCACTTTCAAGATAAAAGATTGAAAGCAAAAATTTAAATAATACAAGTAATTAAATAAACATCTACAAAAAGGGTTGTAAAATTGACAATACACTCAATTTGTTAAAAATATTGGCTACTGTAATAGCTTTTACACTTGAGAGAGTGCAGAGGGACGAAGCAAGAATTTTAAGCTCATTTACAAAATAAGAAATGGAAGGGGGGAAGTTTTCAAAAACCTACATTTTTGAATAAAGAATTTAACAAATCCAAGAAGACTGTTAGCCTGATAGTTTTGCATATAATAATTTTTTCAACCTTGATGAAGGACAATTTATTATTTAACAAACAACAAAAAAACTTTAAAAATATAGTGACGACTGAGTCGATTCGGATGAAGTCTATCAATGAAAATACTTCTAATATACAAACCGCTATATATATATATATATATATATATATATATATATATATATATTTAACTCTGATAGAATAGTCACCCAAACATAGAAAAAGGAAAGAGAAAGTCACAGGATAAAGTGAAAGAATTCCTCTGAGCAAAATAAATAAACATGCTTTGAGGTTTGGCATTCACAACTGTGCAAAACTCCTTGTTCGATTTTTCATGTTTAACAGTTAGTGGTGGTTTCAGACAATATTTTATTAAAGTTCAGTATTTAGTGCCACACTTGCATTTCTGAGTCCGTATGTGTTTTTTTTTTTTTCTTCAAGTTTTTTAATATAGATTTTTCACACACTGAAACCTTACACACTTAAGCTAATGATACACTTGCCAACTTTTTGAACAATGTTGCTGGACAACTTTGGGCAGTGTTGTTGTCAACAAGCAACCAGGTGAGACACAGGGCCCGTGATGAATCTAAAATATCAAGATATTAAATTTGTTACCCATTTTCAATGGGAAAGTGCCCAACCAACATTGCTCAAAAAAGTTACCTGGCAAAATTGCTCAAAAATTTGCCCTGAGTCCGAAGCTTATTAATTAATCAGTTGCAACAACTTTTGCTAAATAATACGAAATGGAGTCTTCAAGCAGTGATGATGATTTTATCCACTTCTGCCTGACAGAATTAAAAGGTCTGTGCACCCTGCTGAAAAAAACAGCTAAAACCAGCCTAGGCTGGTTGGCTGGTCTTAGCTGGTTTAAGCTGGAAGTAGCTAGTTTTAGCTGGTGGTCTCCCAGCCTGACCAGCTAAGACCAGCCCAAGCTGGGACAGTGGTCAAAACTCCTCTAAAACCAGCCTGCTGACCAGCTATGACCAGCTAAAACCAGCCAACCAGCCTAGGCTTTTCAGCAGGGTGATTTGACCAAATGTAAGGGGCGTTTCAGCGCCACCCACATGTGCGAATGAAATATCAAACTATCCATCTTTTTATTCAATGCGGAAGTAAGCCCATGGGCGAGACTTCTGGTTCATTAGCTGCTATCCGGTTGTTAAGTCTGACGTCACGCGTCACCGCTTCTGGGTCCAAACGCTCTATCAGATGCCACAGCAAAACAACAAACGGTGCTAATATACATTTACAATGTGATATAATACCGCTAAAAAAGTTATAATCCTCCCCTTTAACTCCATACCGAAATCCTAGATCGCCAGACAATGAAAATATACAATTAAATAAATAAATATAAAAATGATCTGTGTTTGAGACGATATGAGCATGGAGACTGTAGTGTACACCGTAAGTTTGAAAACGTGTAGCTTAAATGTTTAATATGAACAAACAGTGCTCATAAATGGCCGTTGAGATAGTATTCTCAATGGAAATAAGTTGCGGATTGGACCCGGAAACAGCGTTCGTTGGACGCGCATTACGTCATCACTTAACAACCAGATAATAACGAGAAGAATGCCAATGTGCAGTAATGTAAGTGTGTTAATAATTAAGACAATACATTAAAATAATATGGTAAGACACACCTATTTGCAATATCAAGCAGCAAAACGAGCTGTTTTGTACAGATAAAAATAGCTAGACATGTGTGAGACCTGAAGCCAGACCCATAACATTTACAAATGGCCGTGCCCGCTTTTCAGGAAAAAACGAGTAAACAGAGCCCTCTTTTCATTTCTCGTTATACCATTCCAAATAAGAAAAGAAATTATCAAAACGTACAGTGTAAAAAGCTAATTATATGCTGGTAAAATAAAACAGTATCAACGTTTGAATCTGAGAAAAAAAAAAGATAAATATTTTTTGTCTGTGGCAAACAGCCACGGGTCATAGCGCTCTACTTATGTGAAAGAACAATGCTTTCACAATGCTTCCTGCTTCTGCACACGAACCACACACGGATGCACTGCAAATGGATCCTCGCCTAATTTCGTTCACTCTTTGCTTGATATACTGCACTCTGCCATACTGCCATACACTACTATATGGCCACTGAACACTTTGAACTTGAATGATTTCACAGTCGACAACGAGAGTCCATTCCGAATTTCCGGCGCTAGAGTCGACTCCGACTCAAGGAATTGACTCTTTTGGAGTCGACTCCCCATCACTAGGATGGTCTCTTCAGATGGATAGGATTTGGCAAATGAACTCGCAAACAAATAATCATTAAATGCCATCTGAATGAAAAACAAATGCAGACAAAGTGGGTGGCCAATAACAGACTTGGGAAACAAAACAGTGGGTAAATTAAATTCAGGGCTGTATATCACTAAATCGTTTATTTAGTCTGGACTCCATAATTATATTCCTTTCCGTTAAGATAGGTCAAATATTTGCATTTGTATAAGGGTTTTCTGTGGATGCTGATGTCTTTGGTAATTAAAGACAATTGAAAGTTCATGACAGTCATGTGACTGTGATGTGAAAATTCTTCGAAGCAAAGCAACAACGTGAACGTGTGCTTCTCTGAAGACAATATTTATGAAGATCCTCGTGCTCCTGGTGTGCAGTATGGGTAAGGTAAGAAATGGCAGAATAGTCAAATAATGTCTTAGATTTAAAAAGACCAGTCACTATTTAAAGAAGATACATGATACAAGATACAGTTCCACAAATGTGTTTATTTGTTTCAGTTGTTACTGAATTCTTTTTTGACCATCACAGACACTCAGAGAACATCTAAAAAAGTACAGTGGTGGTATGTTTATATCACTATGGTAATACCATGGTAATTTGATATAGGCTATAATAACCTACAACACTGTAGATACTATGTTTCTATAGCCTACCATGTGGTATGTCTACTTTACAGAGTACTCTAAAGAACTATGAATTATCTAAGGCCTTTTATTTACTTCAATGCTGTAAATCATGTGCAACTCTTCAGTGGGTAAAGCTTTGCACGCATGCGCCCTAGTGGAAAACAGAAATACTACATCAGTATCATGCCTCAATTGTTTTTGACTTGTTCACCACTGGTTGGCGCTTATTCAGTATTTCAGTAAGTTGTTGCACTCGTTGCTACTGATTCGCTTTTTGACAACAGCATAGGGATACGACATGATCTTGTTTTTTCCCCTTAAATCACTAAATAGCAACAAAAACCACAACAGCGCTTATTGTCTCTACAGTCGGCTGCACTGTCATTTCTAAATGATAATTTGGAGGTGATTTTATTTAACCTTTAACAGTCATGATGCAGAGTTAAACATATGAGAATCCTTAAAATATTAGTACATTTATTTTGACCAAAACAAAAACAACAACAACAAAAAACAAAACATGCAGTGCCATCAACTGTTGTATGTGTGAGTTATAATGCATTAATTCAACAGTGAAAGGATAAAAGCACCTTTTGTTGTTTAAAAGGTCAAGGCCCAGAACACTGTTAAGTTGGCAAATGAAAAAGCTCCAAAATACATGGTCATCTTATTTAATTTATTTTTTATAATTTGTAGAGAGTAGATTTGTTGGTAATTATAGCATAGGCTATATAGCACACTAACTGATCCAGTCACAATGCAGATTCACTTGTGAAATATGTCTGTACTTTTTGTAGCTTCAAAATGACTTGTATAAATGAATTTAGTATGCAGTATTAAGTTTAGTATTAAATGTTACTCCTTTACCATCAATATATCAGTATGCTATCTGGGTTGTGCCACAGGGAAATTGTTTGTTGGGAAATGAGAAAGAAAGATCTTATTTTATAATAAGGTAAATCGGATCCCACCCTTAACAGAAGTCTTACATTTTTAGATTTTAATCAGTCTATTTAGTTTCAGGTGGTTGTCCTCGTTTGGCCCATTGGGAGGTCCCTGCAGTGTATGTCGTTTTTTTCTAGTGTAGAAGCCTGACAGAGATGAATTAACACTTGAAACACAGAGAGTCATATAGCCGTGTTCTTTGCACGGAACTGATTTATAACCTTTATTTATTTACATTTTGCGCTCGGTAACATCATTCAGTTTAATCATTGACAGAAAATGTGACGCGAAAAAGTTTGCCCGGCGGTGTCGAGTGCAAAATCCACACCGGCAGATGAGCGATGACACGCGGAGCGCAAAACCTGCGGAGATTTAAATGCGCGGGGACCGTCACGCCACGGGACAATCATTTCACTCAACAGTATCGATATGCCACAGACTAGCGAATTTTGCTTTTCGCCTGTTGGTTAAGGAAGAGTAATCTAAACTCTAGACTTAGGTCTATTGGGACACCGGCACAATGAGTAAACTCAGTCCTTTCAGTAATCTTGCCAAGTTTCTCTCAAAGTCGCCTGATAATGGGCCAGTCAATGGGGAGCAGCTCTGCATGGAAGACTGCAAACCTGTGTGCCGCTGTGGGCCGGAACCGTGCGTTTGTCCTTACTCAACAAATAGTAAAGATGGATCCAGGGAATATAAGGTTGGTTTCATTCGTAATAATTTAAACAGGACACAGGACAAGTTTCATTAAGAAAAAAATGTGTTCACAATGAAACATTTTAATACATAATATTTAGTGATATTTAAGTTTAATTTTTTTTTTTAATTCTTTTGTTTGTGTTGCTTTTCTACAAATTATAGACTTATTATCTAGCCTATATGTATTATACTGTATATAATAGTCAGCATTTAAAGTGGATCAAATGTTGACTTGCCACAAAATTCGAACACCTAAGCAACACAAAAGTGTCTGAATTTCATTAGACAAAAAAAAAAAGTTAGTAAGACTAAGTGCTGGGCCGTTTCTCAGAAGTAACTTCTTGTGCTTTTTTGCCATTAATAGTTGGTCTCATTGTGGTTTTTGTCGTTGTGTGAACTTTTGCCAATGTCCTGAAGTTTAACAGCTGAGCCCAAACCTCCGTTACTAAATCGAAGATGTCAGTTCAGTTATGGAGGAATGTTGAGTTGCTTCATTGAAAGCTTTTTGTACTGTATTAAAAGTTCACTGTATTATTTAGATGAGAGAGGGAAGGAGTGGCCGAGTGTGATTACCTGAATTTGATACAGCATTCATTCTTCAGCTCAATCTCATATTCACAAAACATTAGTTTGAATGAGAAACTCTTAAAACTACATTCTGTGACACAAAACAGTATTATTTATAATATTTTAGTGGATTTGGGCGTCTGCCATGACACTTTCTGTGTAAAATAATGCAAGCAGAGTGAATGTTAAATGTCAAATTTAATGACATTGATATAAATACAAATAGCAAGTTAAAATGAATGACAACAATAATTGCCACTATAAAACTTTGTTTAGTCCCATGATATTTTGGCCACAGAGAAACTTTAGCTTTTTTGATTAAAGCCTAATGCATATGAGATAACTGGTGTAAACACTAGTTTAAAGTTAAGTACAAATAAAAATGGCTTTATGGATCCAAAATGCAAAAGTCATTAGTAAAATAGCAGGAGTAAAGTCTTGTGATTGTTCAGTCAGACAACCTTTTCTAATCTGCTCTTTGATGCTGTGTAATGGGAAAAATTTGTGCTAATACCTCTGTGTGTGATTAGCAAGTGCTTTGTAGTGCCTCAGCATTTTTATTGGGTTCAGTTGAGTGCATATAATTGTTTTCACTAAGACTAAATGTTTAAAGGTTTAAATGTTTGCCTCGAAGGTAGTAGCATATGCTGCCAGTCAAAAGTTTTTGAACAATAAGATTTTTAATGTTTTTTTAAAGAAGTCTCTTCTGTTCACCAAGCCTGCGTTTATATCCAAAATACAGCAAAAGCAGCAATATTGTGAAAGACTTTTACTATTTAAAGTAACTGCTTTCTGTTTGAATATATTTTAAAATGTAATTTATTTCTGTGATCACAGCTAAACTTTTTCCATCATTACTCCAGTCCAATATGCTGATTTTCTGTTCAAGAAACATTTTTTTTCATTATTATTATTAATATTTAAAACAGATGAGTATTTTTTTTTCAGGATTTTTTGATGAATAGAAAGATCCAAAGATCAGCATTTATCTGAAATATATATATTTGTAACATATACATACAACACTATATATACACTATATACACTATACCATTCACAACCATTATTTTTAATTATTCATTAAAGAAACCTGAAAAAAATCTACTCAGCTGTTTTCAACATACTAATCATACTACTACTACTACTAATAATAAAAATAAATGTTTTTTGAGCAGCAAATCAGAATATTAGAAAGATGTCTGAAGGATCATGTGACTGGATTAATGAAGCTAAAAATTCAGCTTTGAAATCACAGGAATAAATTGCACTTTAAAATATATTCAAATAGAGAACAGTTATTTTAAATAGGAACTTTACTTTGGATCAAATAAATGCAGGCTTGTTGAGCAGAAGAGACTTTAAAAAACATAAAATATCTTATCTTATCTTATAGTGTATGCCAGTAATTCAAAGTTAAGCTACATTATATTTCCAAACTGGTATGTTCAGCAGTTTATTCTCAGTTTTTTCTGTTTGTTTAGGAAAACGGAAGTCCACCGAAAGCCTGGACCCCTAAAAAACATGCTTTTGATAATCTTGCCTATGAACCAGAGGGCCACAATGCACAGAAGCACAATTTGGGCAAGCAATTAGCAGTCAAGGAGAACGAGGTGAAGATCCGCGTACAGGGAATGACCTGTCAATCATGTGTCCGATCAATTGAAGAGCGGATTGGAAGTCTTGAAGGTGTTGTTAGTATCCGGGTGTCTTTGAGCGATAAAGAAGCCTCTTTGAAGTTTAACCCTGCAAAGGTAACACCAGAAGTTTTGAGAAAACATATTGAAGATATGGGATTTGATGCTTCACTTCTGGGCATGCCAAGTCAACCGCAGCCATCGGTGACTGATTGGTCTGAGGTAACATTAGGTGTAGAAGGGATGCATTGCGGGTCATGTGTGAAGAACATAACAGAGACTTTGTCAGGTGTGGTAGGTGTCAACTCAGTTTTCGTTTCACTGGAAAAAGGAAGTGTGGACCTCAGATTTGACCCATCACTGCTAACCCTGGATACAGTTAAAGGGCTCTTAGAGCAGATTCCACCAGGGAGTTTTAGAGTTTCCATTCCTAGTTGGAACTCTAAATTCAGTTCTGCCAGAATTCAGACTGTCACCATTAGAATAGAAGGAATGACATGCAACTCTTGTGTTCAAGCCATAGAGGGAATGGTGTCCCAGAGAGCCGGAGTACGTGCCATAAAAGTTTACTTACAGGAAAAGAAGGGAACTGTAACATTTGACTCTAGCGTGACCTGTGCAGAAGAACTGCGGGCGGCAATCGAGGACATGGGATTCGAAGCGTGGCTGGATCAAGGTTGTGAATACATATCAGAATACACATACTCAAAGGGACCATATGACACATAGGATACTTTATATATGCACCTGATAAGTGAACACATAAAGCTTACTGTTTACTAAATAGCAACTAACTATATTAAAACATTGCCATACTTCACTAAATGTGCAGTTTAGAGGCTTTAGAGCTTTAATCTTTAACTGACTTTAAAACCAAGTGAATATCACAAAATTGGCAAAATCTTTATCTTGTCTAGACAGTGGCTTCTCCTTTGCCAGCAAAATCTATCCAGAACAATGGTATCCTTGGATACCACACAGGTTGCCATTCTAGAATAACATGAAGTGTTCTTGAATGACTCAAAACCCAGACATGGCAACCTTTAAAAGGGAAAGCGGGAGAGTTAATCGGATTAAAGGGGCTTTAGGCAGACTCCTCTCTCACTCTCTCTCTTAGAAATGTTCATAACTTTTTAAACTGTGATCCTAACTAAACTTAAATCCAAAAACCCATAGTATGTAGGGATAAATTAAAATCATTATAGCAAGCTTTGACAAGAAACATGTATTAAAAATGACATTTTGTGCACTTATGTATAAGCTCTCACATATTTTCTCTCTTTCAAAGATTCTGGAATTCATAAGCCTTCATCAAGCAGTCAAATGTCGAGTGCTCTGAAACAAACCCATAGATCCAAATCTTCAGCAGGTGAAATCACCAAAGACAATCAAGAAGAAAGTGAGACCCGGAAATGTTTTTTTCATGTCACAGGGATGACCTGTGCATCCTGTGTGGCCAACATTGAGAGAAATCTGTTAAAACACGAAGGTAAAAATGGCATTCAGGGTGTGCTTTTTTAAGTCACTTTCAAACATTTTTAATGAAATGTAATACATGTAAGCAGAGTAGTGGTTTGATTTGTGTTTGTGTGTGTTGATGGATGTCTAGGTATTAAAACGGTGTTAGTCGCTCTGATGGCTGGTAAGGCAGAGGTGAAGTATGATCCAGGGCTTCTGGACCCACCACAGATCGCCCAGCTCATCACTCGCTTAGGGTTTGGTGCCACAGTGATGGAAGACAATACAGTCCAGGACGGTGTCTTGGATCTATCTGTGAGTGTCTGGGTGCATTTTTGGGTGAACCAAAAAATAATATGTTCTTCCTGTCCTTAGGTATTTTATTAGGTAACATGTTCTTCTTCTCTTTAGACATTTTATTAGATGATATGATCTTCTCTTTGTTGGTATTTGTGACTGATATTGGACATTTTTTGTAATTAATAATTTAATGTTTTCACAAAAATGTCTTTACCATTACATTATTAATAAAACGCAACCAATCAAAAGTTTTTGAACAGTACGATTTTTAATGGTTTTTAAAGAAGTCTCTTTTGCTCACTGAACCTACATTTATTTGATTCAAAACACAGCAAAAAGTAGCAGTAATATTGTGAAATATTTTTACAATTTAAAACAACTGCTTTCTATTTGAATGTATTTTAAAATGTAATTTATTCCTGTGATCAAAGCTAAATTTTCAGCATCATTACTGCAGTGTTCAGTGTCACAGTGTCAGAAGACATTTTAATATGCTGATTTGCTGTTCAAGAAACATGTTTTTATTATTATTATTTTTATTATTATTATCAATATTGTTTGATTAATAGAAAGATCCAGCTGAGTTGAATTTTTCAGGTTTCTTTATGAATAGAAAGCTCAGAATATCAGCATGTATCTGAAATAAAAAGCGTTTGTAACATTACATGGGGGGGGGGGGATTTCTATTTCAGAAAAATGCTGTTCTTCTGAGCTTTCTGTTTTTTGAGCAGCAGATCAGAATAATTTCTGTTTTGATCATAATGATGCTAAAAATTCAGCTTTGAAATCACAGGAATAAATAAAAAATATATATTCTAATAGAAATCAGTTATTTTAAATAGTACAAATTGTTCGCAATGTTACTGTTTTTGCTGTAATTTTGATGTAATAAATGCAGGCTTGGTGAGCAAAAGAGACTTCTATAAAAAACATAAAAAAATGACTTTGTGTATATATTGTATTTATATATATTAAATATCACATTTTTATTATTCCTATACTGCAAGTATAATTTATACACTGGTTGTTTGAAACACAAGTTTTTATTTATTTACACTTTGGTAATACTTTGTGGCAGTATTGAAGTTGCGATAATGATATAAATTTAGACAATAAATAATAATATCATCATAACATTAACAATATCCATAATAATATAATTAAACAATAATCCAAAAATTAAAACTAAAGTGTAAGCGTATGGACGTCTATGGGTTTTTTCTCTTTTTTATATCTGCCAAATCGCACGACTGATTCTCTATCCCAGTACCTGTGTTCAACAATTTGCTATTTTTAAAAAGTAAAAAAGAAAAGTGCCTGTATTCAGAGGACACATGATCTCTACATAAGGCAATATACTTTTATATATAGAAAAGAAGAGCCAAAGAAAACTTTGTCTTCTTTTTTATATGAACTAGGAAGAAAGATGAAATGGAAATCCTTATGAAGGTCTAATGTAGAATTCAACAAAAGAATGGTTTGATATAAGCAATTTATAGGCCTGGGAGCCTGTTTCAGTCTTGGATTTCATTCTTGACACTGATATTTCATCAGGTCACCGGTATGACATGTGCTTCCTGTGTCCATAACATCGAAACCAAACTTTTGAGGACAAATGGAATACTGCAGGCCTCTGTTGCTTTGGCAACAAACAAAGCTCATGTGAAGTTTGACCCGGATTTGATAGGCACTAGAGATATCGTCCAAATTATTGAGGTAAAATTATAGGATCAATTAGGTTTTAATATTAATCTTATTTAATCTTTGTATTTTTGTTATTCTTAGTCTCTAATTTAATTTGTCTGTTCTCTCTCTGTTCTCTAGGGTTTGGGTTTTGGTGTGTCTTTAATTAAAAATGAGGGATTGAACAACACACTAGACCACAAAAAGGAAATTCGACAGAAAGTATCTTTTTTTTGTTATCCTCACTTACTTCTGTGTGTGTTTGTGTGTCAGAGAGAGTGTAAGTTTACGTTGTGCAATAAGTTATAGTGTAAACTGGTCTGTACCGGCAGATGGAGGCGTTCGTTTCTGATCAGTCTGGGTTTTGGGGTCCCAGTGTTGGGTCTGATGATCTACATGATGGTGAATGACAGTCAATACAAGGAACATGGTGGTTCCATGTATTTGGAAAAGAACATCCTACCTGGTCTCTCCATCATTAACTTGGTCTTCTTCATACTCTGCACATTTGTTCAGGTATTTCCACTGCAGGTTATAGAAGAATGTTGGGTCTCATCTGGTAATAACTGATTATTTTTATGTGGGCATAGACGGTTCTCATATCAATGCTAAAAACAGTTGCGTTGCTTAAAATTTGTAACACATTTTTTAGGATTCTTTAATGAAAAGGAAGTTTAAAAAAACATTATTTATTATTTGAAATAGAATTATACATATGCTTTAATACAGCAGTTCAATAAACAACAAAATAATGTTGAGTAACTTATATTTTAGACTCAGCATTGCCAGATATGCTGCCAGATTTACTATGTCAACTTTTTTGTTTTACTGCGTCACATTGAGGTCATACATAATAGTTTGAAAGACAATCAGTGAATAATCAATAATATAGTATTTCTCTCATTTTTGATTCTCCTTTATTCCCATTTAGTTTCTAGGTGGCCAGTACTTCTACAAACAAGCATACCGTTCGCTAAGACACGGTGTAGCCAACATGGACGTGCTCATTGTATTGGCGACCACCATTGCATACTTGTATTCATTTATAGTGCTGATCGTAGCCATTTTTGAAAGAGCCAAACAGAGTCCCCCAACGTTTTTTGACACTCCTCCAATGCTTTTTGTGTTCATCGCTTTAGGACGTTGGCTGGAGCACGTTGCCAAGGTAAAGGAACATTAAAAACTCTCAAACATAACAGTACTTATGGCTCAGAGGCAGTTATCATATATATATATATATTTTTTTTTTATTATTAGCTTATCAAGTATTGTTGCTGACAATATTTAATAGATTCTAATAACTTAGAGGCGGCACATCATGTTATCAAGTTGAATTTCTTAAAAATTTTTAAAAAACATGGTGTATCATCCTAATACATTAATGGTACAGTAAATACAGGTCCTTCTCAAAAAATTAGCATATTGTGATAAAGTTCATTATTTTCTGTAATGTACTGATAAACATTAGACTTTCATATATTTTAGATTCATTACACACAACTCGAAGTAGTTCAAGCCTTTTATTGTTTTAATATTGATGATTTTGGCATACAGCTCATGAAAACCCAAAATTCCTATCTCAAAAAAATAGCATATTTCATCCGACCAATAAAAGAAAAGTGTTTTTAATACAAAAAAAGTCAACCTTCAAATAATTATGTTCAGTTATGCACTCAATACTTGGTCGGGAATCCTTTTGCAGAAATGACTGCTTCAATGCGGCGTGGCATGGAGGCAATCAGCCTGTGGCACTGCTGAGGTGTTATGTGTGTTGGGTCTTGCGTCTCTCAACTTTCTCTTCACAATATCCCACAGATTCTCTATGGGGTTCAGGTCAGGAGAGTTGGCAGGCCAATTGAGCACAGTAATACCATGGTCAGTAAACCATTTACCAGTGGTTTTGGCACTGTGAGCAGGTGCCAGGTCGTGCTGAAAAATGAAATCTTCATCTCCATAAAGCTTTTCAGCAGATGGAAGCATGAAGTGCTCCAAAATCTCCTGATAGCTAGCTGCATTGACCCTGCCCTTGATAAAACACAGTGGACCAACACCAGCAGCTGACATGGCACCCCAGACCATCACTGACTGTGGGTACTTGACACTGGACTTCAGGCATTTTGGCATTTCCCTCTCCCCAGTCTTCCTCCAGACTCTGGCACCTTGATTTCCGAATGACATGCAAAATTTGCTTTCATCCGAAAAAAGTACTTTGGACCACTGAGCAACAGTCCAGTGCTGCTTCTCTGTAGCCCAGGTCAGGCGCTTCTGCCGCTGTTTCTGGTTCAAAAGTGGCTTGACCTGGGGAATGCGGCACCTGTAGCCCATTTCCTGCACACGCCTGTACACGGTGGCTCTGGATGTTTCTACTCCAGACTCAGTCCACTGCTTCCGCAGGTCCCCCAAGGTCTGGAATCGGTCCTTCTCCACAATCTTCCTCAGGGTCCGGTCACCTCTTCTCGTTGTGCAGCGTTTTCTGCCACACTTTTTCCTTCCCACAGACCTCTTGCTTGAGGGTGTCAATGATGGCCTTCTGGACAGCAGTCAGGTCGGCAGTCTTACCCATGATTGCGGTTTTGAGTAATGAACCAGGCTGGGAGTTTTTAAAAGCCTCAGGAATCTTTTGCAGGTGTTTAGAGTTAATTAGTTGATTCAGATGATTAGGTTAATAGCTCGTTTAGAGAACCTTTTCATGATATGCTAATTTTTTGAGATAGGAATTTTGGGTTTTCATGAGCTGTATGCCAAAATCATCAATATTAAAACAATAAAAGGCTTGAACTACTTCGAGTTGTGTGTAATGAATCTAAAATATATGAAAGTCTAATGTTTATCAGTACATTACAGAAAATAATGAACTTTATCACAATATGCTAATTTTTTGAGAAGGACCTGTATGTATTTTGACATATTAACCGGTGCTTAGGGTAATAAAGTAATCTAACCTGTAAAAATAGCTTAATGTAATCTATTGTAGATCCTAATGTATTTTGCATCAGTCATATTACAGTGCCTTGCGAAAGTATTCATATTTTTTTCATTCTTTTTCTTATGTTAAACTGCTTAAAATTACTTCTTTTTTGACATCAATCTACACTCCATATACCATAATTGCGAAGCAAAAAACATCTAATAACATGTTTGCAAATTTGTTCAAAATAAATAACTTAAATGATTCCATTGCATAAGTATTCATACCCTTATCTGGACAGTTGAAATTTAGCTCAGGAGCATTTATATTGCTTGTAGATGTTACTACACTTCAAGCGAAGTTAACCTGTGGCAAATTCAATTGAATGGGTATGATTTGAAAAGGCACACATGTCTTAATAAAAGGTCTAACAGCTGGAAATACATATCAGAGTCAAAACTAAAGCCCTGAGGTAAAAAAAACAAACAAAAAAATAACAAACAAAAAAAACTTCATGTAGGGCTCAGTGACAGGATTGCATCATTCAGTTCAGAAAAAATTCTGCTGAATTCACAGAAGCATGTAGTCTCTGTTACTTTTAATGGAAGAAAGTTGAAACAACATGAGCTTCTCCTAGAGCTGGCCAAACTGAGCAACTGATGGAGAAAGGCTTTGGTTAGAGTGGTGACCAAGATCCTATTGGTCACTTTAGTTGAGCTCCATGTTCATATGCGGAGATAGGAGAAACCTACAAAAGGACAAACATCACTGCAAGCGAGACTCAATCCTCTCCTCAGTGAAGTCACCTAAAAACATACTTGAAATTTGCAAAAAAGCATTTGAAGGACCCTCAGACTGTGAGAAACAAGATTTTCTGATGAATTCTCAATTCCAAGCATCATGTTTGAAGGAAACCAGGGACTGCTTATCACCTGCAGAGTACCATCCCAAAAGCAAAGTGTGGTGGCAGCAGCCTCATGCTGTGGGGCTGTTTTTCAGCAGCAAGGACTAAGGGACTCATCATAGTAAAAGGAAAGCTCAACACAGCAATAAAGATAGCCTTAAGGAAAACCTAGTCCAGAGCATTCAAAACCTCAGACTGGGCAGAAGGTTCAACTTCCAACAGGTCAATGACCCTAGGCACACAGCAAGAGTGGCTTATAGACAACTCTGTGAATGTCCTCGAGTGGCCCAGCCACAGCCTGGGTTTGAATCCAATCAAACATTTATGGAGAAACCTGAAAAGAGCTTGAGAGGTGAAGAGGGGAGGAGAAGAATTGAAGATAATGCTGATGTGCAAACGTTGTCTAATCATACCCAAGAAGACTTGAAAATGTGAAAGTGCCTCAGCTAAATACTGAGTTAATACTTATGCAATGTACTTATTTGAGTTGTTTTATTTGTAATACATTTCCAAAGTTGTGGCAATTCTGTTTTTGGTTTGTCATTGTGGTATATGGAGTGTAGATTGATGGAAAAAAAAAATTAAAGCAGTTTAACATAAGGCAAGCAACATAACAAGGCACTGTAAATAAAGTTTTTGATTTAAAAAAAAGGCATTTAATTTGAATGTTACCATAAGAATGAAACATATCCATATTTTAATATCCACTTATTTTGATATTTCCCATATAGTCTAATTTATTAGCATGCTGTTAAGGCCATATAGCACAGCACTAGCATGCACATTGAGATTTTGAATTGCTTTTAAATGCAATTGTTGCTGCCAATAAACCAAAAAATGTTTTTTTTTTTTTTAATACAGCAAAAGCTGTGGTTTATGACCATGTGTTTACTACAGTATGTCTGGTGCTGTTATCTCTCTCATGCATTCACTGACATGCTTCATGTGACAGAGCTATCATTATGTTATAAAAATGCAGAAATAATTAATTGCTCTTTAAAGGTCTGAGGAGTTTCCTCAAGCTGTTCTGAACTTTCTTTGGTTTAATCAGTAACAAGAACAGCCACAAAATATCCAGCAACTTGTGTTGTCGAAAATACACAAGCTTTTTATAGTTTCACTATGTACAACTGCTTTGTAGTATAAAAGTTAGTCTGCTGGCCAAAAACCACCTGGCTGGCATGTACCTACCACCATAATTTTTTTTGTCTAAGCTTTTATAAAAAGGGTACAAAAGTTGTCAATGGGGCAGTACTCTTTCAAAAGATACTCCTTTGTAATTGATTTACCCCTAAAGAGAGCATGACTAAGGTGTAGTACCTTTTGAAAGGGTGGCAGCTTTTGTACTATTTTTTTTCTGTATGCCATTTAGATGGGTGTTTATCTAAAAATAGATTATACCATTACTGTACAACAAGCTGGCAACAAATAAAGAATTCAAATAAAGACGCAGTAGTTTTAGTGAACAAATTTGAGTATAAGACTTGCCTGAATGAAAAAAACAAAAAAATGTTTGCTTTTATTTTGTCTTTGCAGAGTAAAACGTCTGAAGCTCTGGCAAAACTAATGTCACTTCAGGCCACAGATGCCACTATAGTGTCCCTAGGAAGAGACAACACCATCATCAGGTTCACTTTATACAGAAGTCATTATATAAGCTTTTAATTAGAAACTAGCTGTTGGAGTATATTTCAGGGGTGCTCAATAAGCTCATTAGTGAACTAGTAGATACTTTTTGACATGATGTTCCATTTTTTTATTTCATGATATTTCAATATCAGCCTTTTTTTTTTATATGTATCAAAAGTAATGTTATCAAACTGAACACCTTAACTCTCATGATAAGTTTCTCCAAGGACATGTCTGCAAACCCGAACACACAAAATGATTGACAGGCAGAGAGCATTTCTGACAAAAATAAGCACTGACTTCTCCGACTTTTTTTCTTTTTACAGAGGGCTGTCACAGAGACAGCTATGATTTCCCAGGGCACATTTCAATGACATCTGCCGGGTCTTGTCTTAGGGACACTGTATGTGCAATATTAAAAAAAAAAAATCAAATCTGTTACAGCACCTTTAATTATTATCAAAACAAGTATCTCTTTTCACCAAGACTACATGTATTTGCTAAAATAGTAAAAACAGTAATACTGTAATAATAACAAATTACAATAAATCCCTGCTGAATTTGAAATATCATTAAACAAATCTTAATGAATCAAAACATTTGAACAGTAGCGAATATTTTATTGACATTTTATTAAATTGTAATACATTTCATAATTTACAGAATGTGAAACATTTTACTACACTAATATGAATATATACCTTACCAGTCAAACATTTTTGAACAGTAAGTTTTTGAATGTTCTTTAAAGAGGTCTCTTCTGCTCACCAAGCCTGCATTTATTTGATCCTACTGCAAAAACAGTGCAATTTTGAATTATTTCTACTATTATAAAGTAACTGTTTTCTGTTTGAAAATATTTTAAAATGTTATTTATTCCTGTGATTTCAAAGCTGAATTTTTAGCATCATTACTCCAGTCACATGATCCTTCAGAAATCATTCAAATAGTCTGATTTGCTGCTCAAAAATATTTATTATTATGTTGAAAACAGCTGAGTAGAATTTGTTCAATCAATAGAAAGTTCAGAAGAACTGCATTTATCTGAAACAGAAATGTTTTGTAACATTATAAATTACTTTATCATCACTTTTGATCAATTTAAAGCATCCTTGCTAAATAAAAGTATTAATTTCTGTAATTTATTAAAAAAAAACATACTGACTCTAAGCTTTTGAATGGTATAATGTTGCAAAAGCTTTTTATTTCTGATAAATGCTGGTCTGTAAATATTGATAATAATAATATTCATATTATAAATAAAATAATATTAATATTAAAAATAAATAAAATCTTGAACAGCAAATCAGCATATTAGAATGATTTCTGAAGGATCACGTGACACTGTAGACTGGAGTAATGATGCTGAAAATGTAGCTTTTATCACAGAAATAAATTACACTGTAAAATATATTCAAATAGAAATGGTTATTTTTAATAGTAAAAATATTTCAAAATTGTACTGTTTTTGCTGTACTTTAGATCAAATAAACGTAGGCTTGGTGAGCAGAAGAGACTTAAAAATCTTGCAAGTGTATATAAATTTAAATATATACTAATAAATAAATACTCCAAATAAATTACTTCCTCAAATAATTATTAAAAGGGAAAAAAACAACAAAAATACTGAATAAACTGACTTCTGGAATACAGTTTGGCTAAAAGAAAGCAGGATTGAGCACCCATGGCATAAACAAACTTCATTAGATCTAGTAGAACCTCAGAATACTGAATGGTGTTGATTGATGTGTGTGCCATGTTGCTCCAGACTTATAAGACTAACCTGTCAATTTGCTGTCATGTGTCAGAGAAGAGCAGGTTTCTGTGGAGCTGGTGCAGAGAGGCGACGTGGTAAAGGTTTCACCAGGGGGAAAGTTCCCTGTTGACGGGAAGGTCATTGAAGGCACGTCAATGGCAGACGAGTCCCTTATCACTGGTAAGACTTTGACTCAGTCAGCGGGGGTTTGTGTAGTTTAGGATGTTCAATCTACCTACATTTGTAAACTGTGTCATAGTAAATACTTTGTGGGTTTTCCCAGTGACTTTGAAAGTAGAAATGTCACGTTGGTTTGCATTTAAAGGTGCAGGAAAGGAAAGGAGTCAAAATTACACAAATTGCCTTTGTGTAGGCAATGCTCCATTTCAAAGTATGATTTTTGCTTTCTGGCTTCACCTCCTCACCTCCTAGTTCTGCTTTTTCCCAGTGATCTATCATGTTCATTAGTTACACTGGCATTATATTGGCCCAAAGGTCCAAAGCTGCCTGATGGATACGAATCTGAAATCCTAACTGAAAGTCTATTTGTCATTCCAGGGGAGCCGATGCCGGTCATTAAGAAACCAGGCAGTTGTGTGATTGCAGGCTCTATAAATGCTCATGGAGCTCTGCTAGTGGAAGCCACACATGTAGGGGCAGAAACCACACTTAGCCAGATAGTCAAACTAGTGGAAGAAGCCCAGACATCAAAGGTAAGTCATGTGCACAAACATAAAACACACACACACATGTGCACAAACCTTTTAGAGCAGGGGTTGTGAGTTCTGTGAGTTGATGAAAAGCTAATTCAATTAAATTAGTTCACCCAAAAAAGAAAATTCTATCATTAATTACTCACCCTCTTGTCGTTCCAAACCTGTAACACTTTTGTTCATCTTCTGAATACTAATTAAGATATTTTTTATGAAATCCAAGAGCTTCTGACCCTGCATAGACAGCAACGCCACTGACATGTTCAAGGCCCAGAAAGGTAGTAAAGACATCGATTAACAGAGCTGGGTAGATTACTTACAAATTGTAATCCGTTAATGATTCCAGATTACATGACAAAAAATCTTAGTAAGTAACAAAATTCATTACATTAGATTACTTTTGGACTTAACTTGTGTAACACATTGATTTAAATAGGATAATCTTGTACTATGATGATGTAAAAAATACAAAGAGTAAGAAAATATGTTCCATTCATTGTAATTTACAACATAAAGTGCATTAAACATTATATTACATCAAGGTTTCCCAAACTACGGTTTGTAAAGGAACTGCAGGGAGTTTGTGAGTTTTAATGAAAAGTCCCCTTCAATGGTATTTCTATTGTCTTTGTTTTAAAATAAAACACTTACTAAAAAAGATTAAATATTTTTATTTACCTGCATGCCATGTGACCATTAATCAACATCAAAGAAACCGTGAACATGCAAATGTGATACTTAATTATATATATATATATATTTTTTTTTTTATCTCAGGGGTACTTAAAAGTGTATACTTAAAGTGTATTTGGCGAATAATCCTTCCAAAGACATATTAATACATAGTTAAAAAACCTACAATGTGATAATTCAAATAAAAATGTATGTGTTCATGTGCAATGTTAAAACCCTCCTTAAACCTGAAATGATTTTTGTAAATCTAGTGGTCAAAAGGTGTGTTGCCATAGGTGTGAATGTCCATAAAACTGGACCTTCTAAATGTATATAATCGGTAAGCTATTTTAGAAAGGAAAATTTAGAAGATGAAAAAGATTGGGAGAATCAGTGAATTATGAAAAAATAATTGCTATTGTATGAATAATATGCAATCTATACAAAATTTATACAAAAAGTAACTGTAGTCTGATTATGAGTATTTTACAAGTGGAATCTGATTACGTAATCCAGATTACATGTAATCAGTTACTACCCAGCTCTGTCGATTAATTGTCCTGTTAGCTGTAATTTTACGAAGCTAAGAGAATAGTGAATACTTTTTCGAAAAGTGAATACCTTTTGTGCACAAAGAAAATGGAAGACTTTGCTTCATAAAGGTACAGTTGAACCACCAAAGTCATCTGGACTATTTTAATAATGTCCTTGCTACCTTTCTGGGCCTAAAGATTGACAAGCACTCCAGCTGTGATTGTCAATAAACTGGGTCTAGTTTATAAAATGTTCATCAACAAACAAACTTGCAAAACTCAGTTTCTGCCCCGGAAAAACAAACATGAATGAACAACACTGTTCATGTAACACTGGGTTCTTCGGGAAGCTGAGCAAGGTTATCTTTCTATTACAACCTCAACCAAACTTCTTTGAGTCCCGCACAGAGCTGTATCCCTTCTAGACTAAACCAAAGTTGCGCGGGCACACTCTTCCGGGAGAAATGTCCATACAAGGAGTTCCACCCTTCTGACGTTATTAAGAGCCATGATCGAAAAAAACTGTACGAAACTTGAAAGAAACCCTGAAGTGTGTATTTGGCACAGAAATACTCTGTTATATGTCCAAAATGTTTTTGAAAACTTTGGCCATGTTTAGCATGAGAATCCAGTGTAAATGTCTTAACATGCATGAAACAGCATTGGTCGCCTCTTTCAAGTATTTTTTAATTTTATTTATGAGAAAAGAAGAGAATGAGACATTTAAAAGAACACTCCACTTGTTTTTGAAAATAGGCTCATTTTCCAACTCCCCCAGAGTTAAACAGATGAGTTTTACTGTTTTTGAATCCTTTCATCTGATCTCCGGTCTGCCGTTAGCACTTTTAGCATAGCTTAGCATATATACCATAACAGCACTAATGTTGCACATATTCATATTTCTCCTTTAGTTTTTGATTTAAAAAAACATGTTAATATCATTATGCAAAATTATAATTGTGTTGTTACTGTCCTCTTCTTTTGGTAGGCACCCATTCAGCAGTTGGCTGATAAACTGAGTGGCTATTTTGTTCCATTCATAGTGGTCGTCTCTGTTCTGACAGTGGTCGCATGGCTCATCGTTGGCTTTCTGGACTTTAATGTTTTGGCAAAGTATTTTCCGGTGAGTTACAGCGATTCATGTACTGATATTACAGACAGATCTGTGTGTAAGTTAAAAACAAGAAAGCGTCTTTAACCTAAGTGTGATCTCCACAGGATTACGACCAAAACATTCCGCGAGCAGAGGTGATCGTTCGCTTTGCCTTCCAGGCCTCCATCACGGTTCTGTCTATTGCGTGCCCCTGCTCTCTGGGGCTGGCGACCCCCACTGCTGTTATGGTGGGCACAGGGGTGGGCGCTCAGAATGGCATTCTCATAAAGGGAGGAGAACCTCTGGAGATGGCCCACAAGGCAATGCTCAATCATAAGTCCTTCTTTTAAGTCTGTATTTACTAGGCTGACATCCCAACTGCAGTGGTATCTGTAGGAATTATCTGGATATTTTAATGTATCTACTGTACTGTAGTTATACTAGTGTTCAAAAGTTTTGGGTCAGTAAGCTTTTTTTTTTTTTTTTAATAAAATGATACTTTTATTCAACAAGGATGCATTCAACTGATCAAAAGTCACAGTATATAATTTTTTCGTTATGAAAAATAATTCTATATTTTTTAAAATAAATACTTGTCTTTTAAACTCTCTAGTCACCGAAAGTTCCTGGAAAAAAATTATCATGGTTTCAAGTAGTTGCAATAATATTTCAGTGTCTTCTTTTAAATATTACTATTTTTACCGTTTTGATCATATAAATGTTGCATTAGTGAGCATAAGAGACTTCTTTCCTTCTTTCAGCAGCTTTATTTACTATTTTTTTTCATAAACATTAACATTAAAAATCAGACTGACCTCAAACTTTTAAATGCTAGTGTTCAGTGTTAGCCTTACTGAGTGTCCATTTAGCAATGAGATATATTTTTTTACTAGTTTGAATATTTTGAATCAATTTTTAATTTTCTGTTTTCATTTTAATTTTAGTTAAACTTTTGTGTTTTATGTCATTTTTATTATCTTCATATGTTTTTTTTATTTATTACTTTTAATTTCAGTTTTAGTTATTTTAGTACATCAAGTTAAACAGAAATTAAACAAAGAATTGTTGTCATGGAAACAAAACAAATAAAAAAATTGTTGTCATGGAAGCTAGTAAAAAGTTTTTTTATTTTATTTTGATATTTGATTTAATTTCAATTAATTTTTATTTTATTTCAAGTAATGAAATGTATTAATTTTAGTTTCAATTTTAGCTATCTAACTAATAACCCTGGTGTAAAAAAATCCAGCATAGTATAAAAATTATGTGTAAATGGAAGCCTGCATTTATTTGATCCAAAGTACAGCTAAAACAAATTTTGAAATACTTTTACCATTTAAAATAGCTCCGTTTTTATCTGAATATATTTTAAAATGTAATTTATTCCTGTGATAATCCAGTCACATGATCCTTCAGAAATCATTGTAATATTTTGATTTGCTCAAAATTTGCTCTTTATATTTATTATTATGTTAAAAACAGCTGAGAAGTATATTTTTTCTTTGATGAATAGAAAGTTCAAAAGAACAGCATTTATCTGAAATAGAAATCTTTTGAAACATAAAGACTAATGTCAATTTAAAGCACCCTTGCGAAATAAGGTTCATATACTTATAGACTCCAAGCTTTTGAATTCTATATTGTATAATGTTACAAAAGCTTTTTATTCAGATAAATGCTGTTCTTTTGATATTACTATTCATCAAAGAATCCTGAAAAAAGTTATCAGTTGTTTTAAATATTAAATATAATAGTAATAAAAAATGTTTCTTGAACAGCAAATCAGCATATTAGAATGATTTCTGAAGGATAATGTGACATTGAAGAATTTTACAATATTATTTGACAAAATTCTATGTTCTCATTTTTTTGTACAGATTTGTAAAGTATCTGTATATAGAGTGTTATATAGCATTTATGAACATAGCTCAGTCAAAAATGTTCAGATTCTTTAAGGATTTACTAAATAGTCTGTTAGAATTTGACTCTCTTTCCTGTTGTTCCTGCAGGTTAGGGCTGTTATGTTTGATAAGACTGGCACCATCACTAATGGTGTGCCGCAGGTGACCCGAGTACTGGTCCTGTGGGACAGAGCAAGGCTTCCTCTCCAGAAGGTTCTGGCTGTGGTGGGCACCGCAGAGGCCAGCAGTGAACACCCACTGGGCATGGCTGTCGCCAAGCACTGCAAAGAGGTTTGGGGAAAGCAGCAGACACAACAAACTTTGAAACTTCAATACAATTTCATATGATGCAGCCTCTGGGCTTTATGTGCCATACATACAAATTCCCAAAAGTCAGGAAAGCCTGTTTCCCATCCACTTTTAATTAAACTGTCTGTTTATATAAATAAAACTGCTCTTTGGTGTTAAAGGAGGTTTCTAAATCGGTTTGTCTGCTTCTAAATCTGTTTCTCTGTAGGAGTTGGGAACAGAAACTCTGGGCTACTGCCATGACTTCCAGGCTGTTCCTGGCTGTGGAATCAGCTGTAAAGTCTCCAGCATTGAGGATCTGCTGCAGAACAGCCCAAAGACACAAGAAACGAACACATTCGATGCAAAGCAGACACCAGTTCTTGTTACCCTCCAAGGAGCCACCGTAGATGAGAGCAGTCTGGTGGCAGACACAGATACAGGGTCAGGTAAGGTAAACGTGTGTTTTTGCTGCCTCCTAGTGTGAGTTTGTTGCATTACTCTGTGTATTTTCAGAGCATTTCTAATCTTTGGTAATAACGTTGCTTTTTTTTCTCACGTTTTATATTGAATTAATAACTCTGTAACTTAATATTGCTTTGTATACTACTTATTTGATGAAAAATACTGTAAAAAGTGATATTGTAAAATATTACAATTCACAAGAACTGTTTTCTATTTTAATATAAGTCAGTGCCACATGATCCTTCAGAAATAATATGCTAATTACATTCTCAAGAAACATTTCACAAACATTCATTTTCAACCTTGATAATAACCACTGTTAATATTTGAATACTGGATTAGAGATGATTCTGAAAATTTAGCGTTGTATCTCAGGAATAAATTACATTTTAAAATATATTGAAATAGAAAATAATTGACATATAACAATTTATACTGTATTTATGTTCAAATAAATGCAGCTTTTGTGACACCTTTTCCCAAAATCTTAATTATTCTAAACTTTTTACTGGTAATGTATGTAATATTAACATAATATTCATAATTTTGCCAAAGTTTATGTACTTGTAAAGCATAAAGCTGTGTTGTGAATGCTAGAGAAAGGTTTTGCAAGGAAGGGAAAATGGCGTTTCCATGATATGTCCCCATACTTCTTTATTTCCATGTGATTGTGGTTCAAATTTCCTTTTTAAGAATTAAACTCTTAATGTATGAAGACAGATATACAGTACAGATATATGTACATGTTTTTCCAGAGAGCCCTTCATACTCTGTTTTGATCGGGAACAGACAGTGGATGACGAGGAATGGTTTGGAGGTCACAGCTGATGTGGATGATGCCATGAGCAGCCATGAGACTAAAGGACAGACGGCCATACTTGTGGCCATCGATGGTATGTTATGTTTTGTCTAAAAGGTGATATTATTTAAATGGAACCCCAGATATTAAGACTTATATGGCTTAATATAACGTAAATTATGTCTTTTACTGAAATATGTAGCAAAAATCCCACAAAATCCACATCGTTTTAAACATATTTTGGACTATGGGGGCAATATTATTTCAATTACTTGAAATGGCTGCCCACAGTGAGCTACTGCCGCTACCTGTTGTTCTTTTAACCGCAACACAAATTGGAAAAGAAAGTACTGATATGAGGCCACATTTTGCGGCTTTTGATTGTAATTTTCAGTTCAAGGGCAACAAGAGAAGTCATGTAAGTCTTCACTGCCTTTCATAGTGATTGGAAGAGGATAAAATAAAGGCAAGATGTCTGAGGACAAATAAAATTTCCTAAAGACCCGCGTCTTTGTTCTCTCCACTTTAGCCCTGATGCCTTTTAGGCTTTTAGTAGACCACAGCTACTGAAAGAGCTTACAAACGGCAGAGACAAGAAAGCTAGATGCCATCCTGGCAGGATGTAAACATGCCGAAGCATGGTAAACGATGGTATGACGTTTGGTTTAAGCCTACACCTACATCCACCCTCCATAGTCCAAAATGTGTATAAAACGACGTGGATATTTTAAATAACGTAAATCTTTCATGGGTTTTCTACTGTGTATTTCAGTAAGAGACATCATTTACATTATATTAAGCCGTACATATTATAATACCCAGGGTTCCCTTTAAAAAAGTTTTATATATCAGCAAAACTTTTCGGTTCCACATATAATGTTAGTATAATGTCAGTTGAGATTGTTATTATTAGTCAAGCTATTAATCCTCTCAAGGTTTTTATTTTAAAAGATCAAGATCACTCTTTACCCCCCCATTTCTCTGTTTTTTAGGTGTGCTGTGTGCTATGTTAGCTGTGGCAGACACAGTGAAGGAAGAGTCGGCCCTAGCCGTTCACACCTTGAGCAGTATGGGAATAGAGGTCTTCATGATCACTGGAGACAATAGACGCACAGCGCGTGCCATCGCCACACAGGTACATATACTACCGTTCAAAAGTTTGGGGTCAGTAAGACTTGCAATTTTTTTTTTTATGAAGTCAAGGCTGCATTTATTTTATCAAAAATACAGAAAATAAACTGTAATATTGCAAAATGTTATTACAATAGAAAATAATGTTTTTTATTTTCATATACTTTAAAATATAATTTATTCCTGTGATGCAATGCTGATTTTTCATCAGCTGTTACTCAGTTTCCCAGGCTTAAGTGTCACATGATCTCTCAGAAATCATTCTGATATTCTGAATTATTGGTCTTGGAAACAGTTTTTTTTTTTTTTTTTTTGAACTTGTATGTTTTTCTTTTAAGAACAACATTTATTCAAACTATAAATTTTTTCTAGCAATGTAAATCTATTATGTCACTTTTTATTAATGTAACAATTTATTCATTTCTTTCAAAAAAAAAAAAAAAGAATGAATAAACATTTACTGACCCCAAACTTTTGAACGGTAGTGTACATGCACATTTGCATTTTGCCTAGCACCGCATAAAATCATATCAAATAACAACACAAAGTAATGTAAAATATCAAAATACTGAAGTATGTTCATAAAGGTGCAGTCATATGTGACCCTGGACCACAAAACCAGTCTTAAGTAGCACAGGTATATTTGTAGCAATAGCCAACAATATATTGTATGGGGCAAAATTAAACATTTTTCAGTTATGCTAAAAATCAATGATATTAGGTAAAGATCATGTTCCATGAAGATTTTTTGTACATTTTCTATTGTAAATATATTAAAACGTAATGTTTTATTAATATGCATTGCTAAGAATTTCATTTGGACATTTTAACTGTGATTTTCTCAATACTTATTTTTTTTTTGGACCCTCAGATTCCAGATATTAAAATAGTTGTATCTCGGCCAAATATTGTCCCATCCTAACAAACCATACATCAATGGAAAGCTTATTTAGTCAGCTTTTTGTGGCAAAATCCAGTTCTTCTAGTAGGAATCTGCACATTGTTTTACATTAAAACACAAAACAGATTTTGTTCAAGTTTCGCTGATGTGACCATAGATTTACTATTGTTTGGCAAATTTTCAAAGATGAAATGCAGTTCTGTCATGACAACTCTCAGAGAGTTTAGAATGGTAATATACATGACAATGTTATGTGTTTGGTCTTGGTGGAATAGATCTGCTATGCTGCTGCTGCATCAGAGCAAGTACCAAGACTTGCTACTAGCAATACATCCACAGACATGCTGCCGTGAGCATGCAAGAAATGCTGCTGCACAAATAACCCCAATATATAACATGCATGAAATTACCCCGTAGCAGACCTGTACAGGTGGAGGATTTCTGAAGTGTGCTGCAACTGCAGACACTAGCTGAGTATTTGAATGTTGAATAGCAGGCTCATTGGCTGTTGATATGAAAAGCAAAAAAACAGCTGCACCGTGTGAAAAATGATGTCATTATATCAGATTGAGATTGAGAACCAGACCACACCATCTAGAGTTTTGTGACAGAACTTTGGATTATTTCAGGAATTTCACATCAAGGCAAAAGATTATCCCAGGGAGATTTCACAAAAGTTGGTCACATTGGTCCAGCTTCATAAATTGCTACAATGTTGACAATGGATTTTATTTGCCTGGGAAATTGGCAAACCAAAATGTCACTAATGCAAAAGCCAAATTTCTGACATCTAGTTTGCATTTGTGCTTTTGTACACTGTTGTATTACACAGGTCGGCATCAAAAAGGTGTTTGCGGAAGTCTTGCCTTCCCATAAAGTGGCGAGAATCCAGGAATTGCAGGAACAAGGTCTGAAAGTTGCAATGGTGGGTGATGGGGTCAATGATTCGCCTGCTCTTGCCCATGCCGATCTGGGCATTGCTATAGGAACAGGCACGGATGTTGCCATTGAAGCAGCAGATATTGTCCTTATACGGGTGAGTCAGTTTATTTCTCAGGATTCTATAAAATATCAACAGTTAAACAGTTCAGGCTTTCATTACGTGTTTTTATTGATGCAGAATAATTTGCTGGATGTGGTGGCCAGTATCGAGCTGTCGAAAAAGACGGTGCAGAGAATCCGGATAAACTTTGTGTTTGCTCTCATTTACAACTTGCTTGGTATCCCTATTGCAGCAGGTAAACAGAACCAAACATAACTGTTACAGGTGTTTTCTGACATGAGCGAGTACTGTGTGCATTCTGTAAAGGGTGGATGTGTTTTTTAGGTGTGTTTATGCCGGTTGGGTTGGTTCTGGAGCCGTGGATGGGTTCTGCTGCGATGGCAGCTTCATCTGTCTCAGTTGTGCTCTCCTCTCTACTGCTGCGACTGTGAGTGCACACTACACTAAAACTGTGATGAAGTCTTCACATTCTACCGGCACACATTAGTGAACACTTTGTAGCCCTGTTCCAAAACTAAGAGTACTGCCCGTTTAGGCATTTTAGGTATCATAGGAGTCCCGAAACAATGGCTGCTTTAAACAGCAGGCATGAAATAATACTGCCATATCCACCTTTTTCCTCAGCGTGGAAGCCTATGGGTGAGACTTCTGGTTCATTATCCACTATAGGGAAATAATGAGAAGAATAACAACATGCAGTGAATGATAAAACAAACCAGCGTGTTCATAATTAAGATGGTGTATATATATGTAACCCCTCCACCTGGGTCCTACTCGCACCCTGCTCCGAGCGGGTCTCCAGCATGGGAGGCGGGCACACTAATAAGGAGGCTAAAGACTGCAGCCTCTAGCATCAGTCGCTAGTGCACCTCTTGAGATCAGGGGAGTGAGGTTTACCTGCACAGCACCTACTGCTGGCCTCCGTTACATATATACACTACCAGTCAAAAGTTTGGACACACCCTCTCATTTAATGTTTTTTAAAGAAGTCTCTTATGCTTATCAAGGCTGTTTTCATTTGATCAAAAATTCTGAAAAAAGGTAATATTGTGAAATATTATTACGATGTAAATCAATGTTTTTCTATATTAATATACATTAAAATGTAATTTATATCTGTAAATAAAGTTGAATTTCCAGAATCATTACTCGAGTTTTCAATGTCACATGATCCTTCAAAAATAATTCTCATATACTGATTTATTATCAGTTGTGCTGCTTAATTTTTTTTTTTTTTTTTGGAACCTGTGATACTTTTTTTCGGGATTTTTTGATCAATAAGGCATTAAAAAAGAACAGCATTTATTTAAAATAGAAAGGTTTTCTAACAATATACACTACTGTTCAAAAGTTTGGGGTCAGTACATTTTTATTCTTTTTTTTTTTTTTTTAAAGAAATTAATTATTTTATTCACCAAAGATGTGTTAAATTCATAAAAAATGATAGCATAGAATTACATTGTTAGAAAAGATTTATATTTTGAATAAATGCTGTTCTTTTTAACTTGTTATTCATCAAAGAATCAGTTTGCAAAAAAATGTTTGGCAGCACAACTGTTTCCAACATTGATAAATCTAATAATAGATCAGGAAATTAGAATGATTTCTGAAGGATCACGTGACACTTAAGACTGGAGTGACAGCTGATGAAAATCTTTCAATATTACAGTTTTTTTTTCTGTATTTTTGTTCAAATAAATGCAGTCTTGATGAGCATAAGAGACTTTTTTAAAAGCCATTAAATGAGGGTGTGTCCAAACTTTTGACTGGTAGTGTATATATATACATATATATGGTAAGACACACCAATTTGCAATATCAAGCAGCAAAACCAGTTGTTTTGCACAGCTAAATAGCTGGATGTGGATGAGACCGGAAGCCACACCCATAAAATTTTCAAATGGCCACACCCACTCTTACGGAAAGAAAGGTGAATAAGCTGCATAGAATGTTATGGTTTTGCTGGGTAACCTAAAATGTGCATAATATGATAAATGTAAATACCACGCTTTTTACACCTTAATTTTTTAACATTAGATATTTTGAACCTGAGTGCTAAATCATTTATAATACAAGGCAGTTTTTATCCTTGTCCATATGCAGTAGGCAATTTACTAAATATACAGTAATGCAGCACATAAACACTCAAGGTGGATTAGGCTTACATGTGTTGTTAGCTTAGCAACATGCTAACACCATTTTTTCCCACTTGATTTTTAACATAAGAGTGAGCACAGACATTTTGAATGTTAAATTATTACAATACAAGACAGTTTTAATTTGTGTCCATCTGATCTGCAGTACACAATCCAATGGCTAAATATACAGTAATCCAGCATATAAACACTCAAGATGGATTACATGTGTTGTTAGCTTAGCAACATGCTAATACCAGACTTTTTTCCCACCTTATTTTAATGTACAGTAAAAGTGAGTGCAGCCATTTTCAACCTAAGAGTGCGAGACTTCCAGTGTCAGCTGACTAGCTGTACAAGATCAGTTTGTTATGCTGGTTGCAAACTGGTATTTGTTATCATATAGAGGGTTTGGGTCATATACTCGCATGTAAAAAACAGCATGGATTATGGGTTAATGTATTACTGAATACGTTGTTCTGCTAATTTATGCTGTCTAAACCACAGAAAAAAAAAATCATGTGGAAGCTACTAAGTCTATATGATTTAGCAAGCAAGAAAATACACAATGTTTTGACAAACTAAAGTTAATAGGTGGTAAAGGTACATACAAGCGGTATTAATTAAGATACTAGCCTAATATTTCACCTACCTGACCCGAAATTATAAGAACAAACACAAATGTTGTTCAAGATTCTCTGGAAATCCTAGTTTAGTTTGGCCAACCACAAACGCCTTTTGTTCCTCTGACAGTTTTTGCACTCTGCTCCTTGATTTGTTAGAACTTTTGGGAGTTTATATTACTCCAAATGTTTTCCTGGTCCAACCAATTAGTACAGGCATTAGCTTGACAATAATTGATCATTTTCAGCAGCAATAATCAGCAAAATTAGCAAGTTTCATTTGGTTTAGTGGTATTGTTTACATGATTGTTACTGAGTGATGACACGCTGTGAAAGCCCTCTAAATCAGTGTAGTCATAAACACACTGGATTGTAGTGAAAACAGTTTTACCATTTACTTCACTTAATTACTCTTCTAGTTATTTATAGTGGTCAATGAATCAGAATTTTCACACATTCACAGGAAGTAGCTTACTTCTGCATTGAAAATTAAGGTGAACTGGAAACAACTGTGTACTTCACTTGATGAACGCTAATTCAAATACTGTAACTTATCACACAAGGGTACTGTCTTGAAGGGTAGTTGCCCATGTTCTGCTCTACATGTTTTGAAACACAGCTCTTCCATTTTTCTTATTAGCCATCCCATGATGCTTTGACATTCTATAAATATCTTTTTCTCTCTTAGCTACAAGAAGACATCAGTAGAAGCGTATGAGTCCAGAGCTCGGAATCATAGGCTGAGTCTGAGTCCGTCTCAGATCAGCACCCATGTAGGAATGGAAACCTATCGCTGCAATCCTCAGTCATTCCACCAGAGCTTGGACAGGCGGAGCCGTTCAGTCTCAAGCTCCTCCTCCTTAAAGTCAAACTCCTCCCACTTCTCCACAACACGGCCATACAGCACCTCAGGAAGGAACATTGTGTAAAGCAACTACTAGCCATGAGCCATTAATGACAGTTGACTGGAAACATTTTATCATGGAACAACTCTGTGGAATAAATATACAATTTTATAAATGTACAATTTACAATTATAGATTTTAGCTACTGCTGTTTTAATAGAAAACTATGGCATCAAGGGTGAAAGCATATTCAAGGAAGGGGTTCAAGTTGGTCACGTTGATTTACTGTGATTTTTTCTAGTACCAATTTTACACTTTAAAACACTTTTCTACTAACAATTTTACACTTTAAAAGCCGTATTCTGCTGTATTTTAAGCATAGTTTAGCAATATAAACATTCTTTCTCTATTGCACTAGAGGATGGGAATGTAAATGATGATCATGAATGTAAAACTATTTTAATTTTGTATTAAAAAGGACATTAAAATGAGACATTAAAAGAAAAACGTACCTTTTTTAATGGCAAAATCTAGCCAGTTTCCAATAATAAAAGCAGTAAGCACCCAGATATTGGTAAAAATGTGGCAACAGTTTCTAACAAAATAGTCTTAATGGATCAGATTTTTTGACATTGCTCTCTTGTGGTTTGGAGAATTGATGGATGGATGGATTTCTTTGTACAGTACAAGGTTGATTTGGCATTTCTTAACCAACAGGTGTCAGTAATGTTAAAGAGTTTAGCAGTTATATAATATGAATATATTTGATAAGCAGGGTTTGTGGAAATTTAATTGACTTTAATCCAACAGAAGATTCATAGTGGATTCACACAGTTGTGACCCTGGACACAAAACCATAAGGGTACATTTTTGAGATTGATATTTATACATCATTGAATAAATCAGTTTTTATTTGATGTATAGCTTGTTAGGACAGGACAATATTTGGCTGAGATACAACTATTTGAATATCGGGAATCTGCGCATGCAAAAACTTTAAATACTGAGAAAATTGCCTTTAAGGTTGTCCAAATGAAGTTCTTAGCAATGCATATTAAGTTTTGATATATTTATGGTAGGGAATTTAGAAAATATCTTCATGGAAAATGATCTTTACGTAATATCCTAATGATTTTTGGCATAAAAGAAAAATCAATTTTGACCCATACAATGTTTTGTTGGTTAATACTACAAATATACCCGTGCAAGACAGGTTTTGTGGTCCAGGGTCACAATTATCTGATGGTTTGCTACCAGATTATGTCTAAGGATACAAGACATGTCAGGATAAATGCAGAGGCACCTTTACAGTACACTTTTGTTTTAGAAAAAGTGGATATGTTTATTAAATATACAGTTAGCAGTGTAAAACGAGCCTGTCTATGAGATTTCAGATACAAAATAAAGTGCATGGTCCCAGCATGGCCTTGTCATATGTGCTATGTCATTTGTGTTACATCATTACAACAGAGGACAGATACAGATTTAATCCCGTTCTGTTTCATTCATCCATTAGTAATACAATCAAATGGCTAAATATACAGTAATACAGCAAACAATCACTCAAGATGGTTGTCAAAAATACAAAGTACCTACTATTTGTAAAAGTGAAAAGTAAACACTTTTGTGTTACAGTATGCTTGGGCGATTGGTTTAAGCATGTTTCTGAAATTTAGCCAGATTGCTTGGAGTATTTTGCATAGCTCCTTCTGCTAAAGAGGTCATTGTGAGCAACGAAATATTCATTATTTTTAAAAATAAAAGATTAATCGTACTTTGAAAAACTGTAGCTATACAGTAACTTTCAGATTTAAAGGTAAAAGAGAGATTGGAAAAAAAGAGTAAATGAAGTAAATATTCACAAAATTACGTATATAAAAAAATATAATAAAATACAATTTAAATAATACAATTACAAAAAGCAAGTGAGTACTGCATGCAGAATTAAAATAATTTCCTACCAGAGTTATAAAACTGAGCTCTACTGCTTTGCAAAGGCTTGAACTACACATAAATATGCATTCCCATGGGTTATTCTAGTTATCATTCCTGTTTAGAGAGATATACAGAATAAATGTAGTTTATGGCAGACATTTGGGATAGTAAATATTGCACTGCTATTTCTCATATAATACTTTGTTTCTTTCAAAGTTGGTATTATTAAAGGGACAATTTACCCCAAAAATGACTCACCCTCATGTCGTCTCAAACTTGTAAGACCTTTGTTTATCTTCGGAACACAAATTAAGATATTTTTGATGAAATCCAAGAGCTTTCTGACCCTCCGCAACTACCACATTCAAGGCCCAGAAAGGTAGTAATTGATAAAATAGTCCATGTGACTTCAGTGGTTCAACCATAATTTTATGAATCTACGAGAATACTTTTGTGTGCGCAAAGAAAACGAAAATGATGATAATGATTTATTCAACAATATTAAAGCTTAATAAAATTACTGTTGAACCACTGATGTCACATGAACTATTTTAACGATGTCCTTACTACCTTTCTTTGCCATAAATTTTTCAGTTGCAATGCTGTCTATGCAAAGTCAGCATTCTGAAGCTAAACAAAGGTCTTTTGGAACAAAATGAGGTTGAGTAATTAATGATACAATTTTTATTTTTGGGTGAACTATCCCTTTAATATAAAGCAATTCACAGCAGCCTGGTATATGAATAATGTTTGTAGCTGTGTAAGGCCCAAAACACCAGTTTAAAACCACTATAATCATTGCAAATACCTTGTGAATCCAGTTTGACCCTGCGCATACTGCTCTACAGACTGACATCGGTTTCATGAGTGTGGTCTGCGTTGCAAGTATACGGACTGTATTGCTGTATCAGACCAGTCCTGCTGTTAATACCAATACCAATAAAGAACCACGTTTTCAATATCACGTTATTCCGTAACCATCTCGCATTCGCTAGCATTTGAGATGTTTCTTGTTAGACATATCGTTCCATATTCTCAATATCTCCTCTGGCGAGATCTGATGCACAGTCAAGACTTTTCGGTAGCGGCAAAGACTGTAGGTCATTTTCCAGTGATTGAATCCACTGTTCTGGAAAGGCTGAATGCCTAGTTTCCGCAGGCACAGTCCCACGTACACATCCTCCAGATGTAGGAGTCTTGTATGGAGGGAGGTTTTATAAATCAGCTCTGCAATGTCTCCGGAGAAGACGTATCCAGTGCCAGAGCAAAATGGTGGGTACCTGGTATCAGGGTAGAGCTCTCTGGGCATGAACCACTTGCTGTGAACATCACGTATGGGTCCACCGTTTATCACGTGACCTGTGAAAAAGCGTCGCCTTGGTTTGGAGTTGGGCCTCAGGAGGTTAAACACTAAATTATCCATGTTGACAAATATATCACTGTCTGTTTTCATGACGTACTGCGCGTTGGGACAAAACGAGGACACCCATCGCATACCCATGAGAGTCTTCAGAGTCAAATTGTGGTAGGAGTCCACAAAGTCCTCGACTAGGATGTCATGGAAGATTTGGCTCTCTTGTTCCACCATCTGGTTGAGGACCGGTTCAGGGCTGTACCCAAGAAGGAACAGCGTCAAAATGCGGACGTCGCCAAACGTGTTCTCATCTCCCCACGTCTCCCGGATTGCCTGGCGGGCGTCAAACTCCTTGTGGTTGGTGCTGATGAGGAGGACGAGGAAGGGTGTTGTGCTTTCGCATTTGTTGGGCTCGTTGATGAGGAACTTGAAATTATGTGGGTTCAGAGTACGCGTTCGGATATTGCTGAACGAGTCGTTCTTCGACAGCCTCGGGAGAGTTTTGCGGACAAAGCTTATCTGACCCACGTAGGTGGTTGAGGGACGAGAGCCACTGAGATACCACAGCGCGCTGGCCCAGCAGACCACAGTCAGCAAATACAGGCATGACACCTTTGATGGCATCTCGTCAGTGGCTGGATCACCTGTCAATCACACGCGTACAGCCCACGGGGCCAATCACGTTGGAGTTATTTGGAAAACATTGCTCAGTGGAGCACAAACCATCCATCTTTTGATGTCAGTGCCGGTTTAGTTGTGTTCGGAAGCATTCTTTCTAGAAACACAAAAGTTATTCAACATTTTCCTCATAGACCAAATGGCACCAGTCATCTCTTGGTATTTTAATTAATATCAGTGTTCTTTCATTTGCGGTTATTGAAAATCTTTACTCATATTCACATTCTACAGTGAGGGAGATTTTGTAAGTTTGCCCACTGACTAAGAAATTATAACTCTATAATTTTAATGGAAGGTTTATTTGAACTGTGAGAGACAGAATAACAACAAAAATCCAGAAAAATGCATTAAAAAAGTATAAATTGATTTGCGTTTTAAAGAGTGAAATAAGTATTTGACCCCTTTGCAAAAAATGACTTAGTACTTGGTGGCAAAACCCTTCTTGTAGTTGGCCACCAAGTTTGCACACACCTCAGGAGGGATTTTGTCCCACTCCTTTATGCAGACTCTCTCCAAGTCATTAAGGTTTCGAGGCTGACGTTTGGCAACTTGAACCTTCAGCTCCCTCCACAGATTTTCTATGAGATTAAGGTCTGGAGACTGGCTAGGCCACTCCAGGGCATTAATGTGCTTCTTCTTGAGCCACTCCTGTGTTGCCTTGGCCGTTTGTTTTAGGTCACTGCTGGAATACCCATATTCAATGCCCTGGCTGAGGGAAGGAGGGTCTCACCCAAGATTTGATGGTACATGGCCCTGTCCATTGTCCATTTGTCCAGTTGTCCTGTCCCCTTAGCAGAAAAACACCCTCAAAGCATAATGTTTCCACCTCCATGTTTGACGGTGGGGATGGTGTTCTTGGGGTCATAGGCAGCATTCCTCCTCCTCCAAACTCGAGCTGAGTTGATGCCAAAGAGCGAATTTGGTCTCACCTGACCACAACACTTTCACCCAGTTCTCCTCTGAATCATTCAGATGTTCACTGGCAAACTTCAGACTGGCCTGTACATGTGCTCTCTTGAGAAGGGGGACCATGTGGGCACTGCAGGATTTCAGTCCTTCACGGTTACCAATTGTTTTCTTGGAGACTATGGTCCCAGCTGCCTTGAGATCATTGACAAGATCCTCCAGTGTAGTTCTGGACTGATTCCTTACCCTTCTCATGATCATTGAAACTCCACGAGGTGGAGTCCCAGACCGAAGGAGATTGACAGTTATTTTGTGTTTCTTCCATTTGCAAATAATCGCACCGACGGTTGTCACCTTCTCACCAAGCTGCTTGGCGATGGTCTTGAAGCCCATTCCAGCCTTGTGTAGGTCTACAATCTTGTCCCTGACATCCCCTGGAGTTTGGAATCTGATTGATTGATTGCTTCTGTGGACAGATGTCTTTTATACAGGTAACAAGCTGAGAATGTATAAAAGACACCTGAGAGCCAAAAATCTTTCTGATTGATAGGGGACCAAATACTTATTTCACTCATTAAAATGCAAATCAATTTATAACTCTTTTGCAATGCGTTTTCTGGATTTTTCTGTTGACTCTCACTGTTCAAATAAACCTACCATTAAAATTATAGACTGATCATTTCTTTGTCAGTGGCCAAATGTACAAAATCAGCATGGGAATCAAATAATTTTTCCCTCACTGTAGATCAGTTGTTTTCAACCAGGCAATCCCACTAGGGCCCACAAGGGGGCCGCAGGATAACTTAAAATTAATACAGGGGTTGGACAATGAAACTGAAACACTTGGTTTTAGACCACAATTAGTACGGTGTTGGGCCTCCTTTTGTGGCCAGTACAGCATCATTTCATCTTGGGATTGATAAATACATGTCATGGACAGTAGCCAGAGGGATTTTGAGCAATTCCTTTTATAGAACTGTGGCCAGGTCACTATGTGATTCTGGTGTAGGAAAACGTTTCATGACTCGTTCCTCCAAAACATCCCAAAGTGCCTCAATAATATTCAGATCTGGTGACTGTGCAGGCCATGTGAGGTGTTCAACTTTACTTTCATGTTCATCAAACCTCTCTTATACATGGCACCACCTTTAGGGTACAATGTCTGAACCATTGGGTGCACATAGTCAACCTTCACACTTTGTTCTTACTGGTGGAATGTGCAATAAGTGAAGATTGGCCACCAGGCTGCATAAATATAGCCATGAAACCTCCAACACTATATTGGCCAGTGTTTCAGTTTCATTGTCCAACCCCTGTAATATTATCAATAAATTAAAACTTATCCAAATGCTTAAAATACATAAAATCAAGAAATCATATTTCCTTTTCCTCCTCGTTTACTATTTCTGATTGTTTCCCAATTTATGTTTATAAAGAGATTAAAAACAAGCCATCTTTCTCATGATTATAGCAGAAATACTAGCAGAAATATCCTACCTTAGGCATTGAAAACTGCAGACAATGAGTCAAAATAGTTGAGAACCACTGTTCTAGATATTTCTAAAGTGTCTATACTCTTCCGATTGTGCTGAGATTTGCATCCACTTTCCAATGATTGACCTTCTATCACTGTGGGTCATCACTGCATTGCGTCTGTTCTGACATCATTAATAAAGCATATAGCCTGGAGTGGACAGAGATGCTTCTCAGTTCAGTTGCTGCAGGATGTCTCTCTGTCTGTAGGTCACAGAAAGCCGAGATGTACTCTTCACATATGAGGGGTGTTTGTTTTCTTCCCAGAATCCACTTTTAGGCTGTATGTGAATCTAAAATAGAAAAACAAAAAATATAGGAGTAAATGTTTCTGAATGTTGTATGTAGTGTAACACACACATATGCTGTACTGATATCTCATGATCCTCATTCTATATTTAGCCCTCTCAGCATGTTGGGTTCTCCAGTTACCGTATTGCATCTGAATTATCAGACAGAGAAACAAATAAGGTAAGTGCAAAATAAACTGTATGCAAGAATAAATTCGTTAAAATTAGACTTAAAATACGTATATCTCTTATGTGCTGCAGTATGTGTACATACACTGCAGCACACAAAACATAGCATAAACATATTTATATAAAATAATACTTTATACAGTGAAATCCCACACAAACTGAAAATACATAAACAGAAGGTGATAGTATCACGGGTGGGACTGTAAACGAAAGGCAGACCTGGTGAAAAGATCTATCCGTCTCTATTATAAAATAGCGCTTCAGCAGAATTTTTGCACCTGAAGACACAAAAGATGGCAAAATAAACAACATCAGCAGCAATTGTCTGGGAAGGATTCCAACAATGGAGCCAAAGGCGATTTGTGGGCCCCTCAGCTCCCTCAGAACCTCACTTGAAAGAGAAAAGTGACTCATCTTTTTTTCTGGCCTGCTGGTTTAGTTTCTATGAACCTCTATTAACCTTATTTAGACACAGGAGCAGTGTTGGGGGTAATGCATTACAAGTAACGCGAGTTACGTAGTCAGATTACTTTTTACTTTTTATATCTGAGATACTTTTTCAAAAAAGTAACGCTAGTTACTTTTTGTTTTCTTTTTATATTTAATCCCATTTTATTAACCAATGTCTTTGCTGCTGACCTTTGTTGATCCAATTCAACCATACTAATAAGCAAAGCTTACTTTAGATTAACATTTTTGCTTCATTTTTCTTATTGCTGAAGAGCGTCTGACTTCCTTCTCCTACTTTTCAGTACAGATTTAAAAAGTAATTCAAAAGTAAAAAAAAGTAATGTAACGTAATTAGTTACTTTTTTTTAGGGAGTAACACAACATTGTAATGCATTACTTTTAAAAATAATTTTCCCCAACACTGCACATGAGTGACTGGAGCACTGCAGTGTTTTCTGTATGAGTCAGTATTAGGCATCTTCAGCACATAACAGACCAGGCAAAAACCATATTATCATATGCCCTGCTGTTATTTTAGTAAAAAAAAAAATAATAATTTTAAATTTTAGCTGAAACTTTAGTAATTTTTAATGTCTATATAGTTTTTTATTAAGTTTTAGTTATATTACACTCTTAAAAATTGTGAGTTAAATGAAAGCTAGCACTGGGTAAAATATGGACAAACCCAGGGTTTTGGGTATTGGGTTGTTTTGAGCCAGCGATTGAATTAAAGATTTAACCTAACATTCTGGATAGTTTTATTTAACTCAACTGTTGGCTTAAAATGAACCCCAAATAGGTTAAAAAATAAATAAATAAAAATAAGACACATAATTAGCATGAATTAGCATTCAAAAAGTGAACATTTATTAATAGGTCATTAAAAATGTTTATTATTTAATTATTTATTCAACTTATTAATAAATTTTCTTTTATTAAACATATTAATAAATGTTCATTTCTAAACTATTTTGGATTCATTTTTTAACAAGAAATACAGAATTTTTTTAAGGAATACTTAAGTTCAATAAAACTACCCAAAAGGTTAAGTTAAACATTTTACCCAATCCCTGGGTCCAAAAAACCTAATCGCTAGTTTTATCCATATTTCACGTTTTTTTTAGTGTACAGTTATTAGTTCCAGTTATTAAAATAGATATTTGGCCAGGTAAACATTATCAACTGGCATATTTTCCTGATTAACTGAAGTTATTCTCCCGTGTGAGAGTTTAAATATCTATTACAGTAAAATGTCACTAACTTTTTCAAAAATTTAAATAACAATGGGGTACACCTTCAATGAAATGCAAGACCATCTAAGCAATGCCAGTCTATATTAAAATATATAAAAATAGAAAACTGCTTTTATAAATTGTTATTAAAACATTGTAATAATATTTCAAAGTGTTACTGTTTTATTGTATGTTTTTTCAAATACATGCAGCTTTCGTGAAGAGACTTTCATTTTTATTAAATGAACAAAATTTATTCAAATTAGAAATCTTTTCTAACAATATAAGTCTTTACTATAACTTTTTATTAACTTAACATAATCTTGATGAATAAAAGTATTACTTTCTTTAAGTACTTACCCCAAGCTTTAGAACAGTATATTGTAACAAATATAAAGATTTATATTTTTAATAAATACTGTTCTTTCTAACTTTTTTCTTCAAAGAAACCTGAAAAAAGTATCACAGGTTTTTGACATTGACAACAAATCAGATTATTAGAATGATCTGTGAAAGATCATGTAACATACATTTATTTAAACACAGCCTTTCAAAAGTTTGGGATCTGTAAGATTTTTTATGTTAAGAATTGTCTTATGCTCATCAAGGCTGCATTTACTTGATCAAAAATACAGGAAAAAGTGGTAATATTGTGAAATATTATTCCAGTTTGAAAAGATGGTTTTCTATTTGAATGCCTTTTAAAATACAATTTGTTCCCGTGAATCCTGAGTTTTTAATCAGCCATTACTCCAGTATACAGTGTCACATGATTCTTTACAAATCATTCTAATATGCTGATTTATTACTTTTATTATCAATGTTGGAAAAAGTTGATGCTTAATATTTCTTTGGAACCTGTAATACTTTTTTCAGGATTTTTTGATGAATAAAAAGTTAAAAAGAACAGCATTTATTCAAGATAGAACAATGTAAGTTGTTGTATCATGTTTTATCAATTTAACACATCCTTGGTGAATAAAATAATTAATTTCTTTCAAAAAAGAAAGAATAAAGATTTACTGACCACAAACTTTTAAATGGTAGTTTATATTGTTGCAAAATATTTATATTTTAAATACATGCTGTTCTTTTTAATCACAAGCATCATAGGTTCCAACAAAATGTTAAGCATCACAACTGTTTCCAAGGCTAATAATAAATCAGCATAACTGGAATAAAGATGCTGAAAATTCTGAAATACGAAAATTGTACAATTGTATTTATTTATTTTTTTTGATCAAATAAATGCAGCCTTGATGAGCATAAGAAATGACTTAAAACATTAACTGCTGTACATAGATAGATAGATAGATAGATAGATAGATAGATAGATAGATAGATATACACAGTATACATATGCATTGTAATGTGTATTAATAGGTGTGTCAAGGTAGAAATAGCAGAGGACCCTGGGGGAAAATGGGTGGGATGGAAAAGCAGAGATTGAGAATGATGGGTTTTCTGGTCCTAAAAATAAAACAGGTAAGCAAGTGTATCCACTATACAAACATAATCTATTCTTTATCCTGATCCCCCTTCTTTGCTTCAGATCAACACCAGCCTCACTTTTCTTTTCCAACACTCCTTTTCTTTTCCACACACTTTTCTTTCACTCCTTTCAGATTTGTCAGTCACAGTCATATGTAACCTCCATCTTGTTGCTCCAGTCTTTTGTTTTGTAATTATGTATCCAAGTGATGGCACCATTTTGCTTTTCAGAATACAGCATTTGTCATCGGTTGCCGTGGGATACTCTGCTGTTGCCATGGGGCATCCAGTCAAACTGTTCTGAGTGCAGTGATTAACCTTCAGCATTGTACTTTGGCAAAACAAAGTAGGGCAACACTTTTATGAATGTCTGCATGTGAGTGTCTCTCTCTCTAACAGTAAATTTGCATATGCATGAAATTGCTTCTGGGTCATTAACCATAAAAAGGAAAGCTATTCAGGATTGTTTTATAGCTTCTAAGATCACAATATATATGTATCTTCTCATCTACAGCTCATTTCTCTCCCCTTCACCCATAAAGGGATAGTTCAGCCAAAATTGAAAATTGTATCATCATTTACTCACCCTAATGTCATTACAAACCCATACACAGTATGACTTTCTACCTGCCTTGCTGCACAGTTTATTCAGTTTGTTCAACTATTTCTTTCAACTGCTTATTAAAATTAAATAATAATGGTTTCTAATTTAATATACAATAAAATATTTTTTCCTGTGATGCAACCTGAATTGTCATCAGCCATTACTCTAGTCTTTAGGGTCACATGATCCTTCAGAAATCATTCTAATATGCTGATTTATTATTAGAATTATCTATGTTGGCTTGGAGCCTGTGATGCTTTTTTTCAGGATTCTTTGATGAAAAAAAAAAGTGAAAAAGAACTTTAAAAAATAATAATAAATATAAATCTATTCTAACAATATAAGTCTTTGCTATCCATTTGTTTTACCAATTTAACACATCCTTGCTAAGTAAAAGTATTACTTTCTTTCAAAAAAGAAAGAAGAAAAATGTACTTATCCCAAACTTTTGAACAGTAGTGTATGTTGCTAGAAAAGATTTCTATTGTAAATAAATGCTGTTCTTTTTAACTTTCTATTCATCAAAGAATCCTGGAAAAAAGTGTCACAGGTTCCAAAAAAAATATTAAGCAACACAACTGTTTCCAGCACTGATAATAAATTAGTATATTAAAGTTATTTCTGAAGGATCATGTGACACTGAATAGACTCTTAAAAATAAAGGTGCTTCACAATGCCATAGAATAACCTTTTTTGTCTAAATGGTTCCATAAAGAACCTTTAACATCTGAAGAACACAAAAGGTTCTCTGTGGCTCTCTGTGGTTCTCTGTGGCAAAGAAGGTTCTTCAGATTCTAATAAGATAAGAAAGAGATGGTTCTTTAAAGAACCTTTGACTGAATGGTTCTTTGTGGAACCAAAAATGGTTCTTCTATGGCATCACTGTAAAGAACCTTTTAAAGCACCTTTATTTTTAGGAGTGTACTGGAGTAATGATGCTGAAAAATTCAGCTTTGATCATTTTTAATGTTTATTATAATAGAAGAACGTTATTTTACATTGTAACAATATTTTACAATTTTTTTTTTTAACAAATAAATGCAACATTGATGAGCATTAGAAACACATTTAAAGTACATTGAAATTGTACTGATTCCAAACTTCTGAGCGGTAGTGCATATAGTTAAATTGTCTACTTTATAATACTTTTATGGTCATTTTTGTAATTTTGGAGCACAAAATAAATTATGGATGGAAAAGATTGGACAGTAAATTCATCAAAAATATTTTGTTTGTGTTTCCTTTGTGTTAGAATCACATAAAAGAGTAAACAGATGTTTCCAGAAATTTCATTTTTGGGAGAACTGTCTCTTTAAGGCGAGAAACTGAAGAGATTCATACTTTGTGATCATAGCTATATATGTTTTGAATGTATTTTTGTGGTCTTCACATAACCAATTGTTACTAACTACACTAACTGGACATTGACATTTAGACACTTCATGTTATTGGCAAATAACTGGATAGGCAGCTGAATACTGATGGATGAGGATTATGTTTTAGTCTGGTAGATGTAATATAATTTGATTTGGTTAGACAGATAAAGATGTGTGTGTGTCTGTGTGTGGAAATGCTATCATGGCACTTTCACTGACCATTAACTGCGACTATAACTTAATTTAGTTGTACTAAATGCACTGCAAAAATTTATTCATCAGTATTTTTGTTTTGTTTTCCAGTAAATACTGTATATCTAATCATATTACAATCTTTAAAATCAAAACTTTCATTTAAGTTTTAATGTAACTCCTTATTTCTTAGTGTTAAAAAAGAAAATGAAAATTTGAGTTTGAGTGAGAAAAATGAACAATAAAACAACTCAGTCATGCTCAGAGTTGTCTCTCTCTCCTCTCTGTCTCTGACTGACTCAATCTGTAATGAATAAAAGTAAATAATGTCTGCCAGAGTCTAAACCATATTTCTCGGCTCAATGGCTGCATATTTGTCATGTGTATAATTGTGTTTGCTAACGTAAGGCTTTCTGTGATTTACTGATCAATAAACAGATGGCTGGCACTGCTTCTCTCGCTAATGATAAATCTTGAGGCAGCGTGTGTAGGTATGATCCTTCCTAGCACTGGCTTGAACAGCAATGATGTCATATTTTTTTACATTCACTTATATTTCACAAATATTGTTTGCTCAAAACGAACAAAAAAGCAAATATAGAGAGGTAAAATGATATCATTTATAGCCTTGAAATCCTAAAATATGCAGCGATAAATCAACAAGATGTTCTTCCCAAGATTATTTTAATTCAGTTAGAATTTTAATTGATTTGGCCACACGCCACAGGATGATTAACTGTAATATAGCTGTACAGTCGTGCCATCAATTTGTAGGCCAAACCTGGAAGGCTAATTTGCCATAGATTCCCACAGGAATGTCCAGTGGGATTTTTGAATGGCTGTTGTCCATTTACAGTACGAATAAAACCAGGCTTGTGGTTACCGTATGAGATTGTTTTGTTCTACAGCATAAATTACACACAGTCGTACATAAAATGCTAATTTAAATACAGCTAACAAGCTGCTATATAAGGACTGCTTCATAAGCATCATAAACTTTTAAGTTTCTTTAAATCTCCTTTAAATTCTGTGCCTCCATGTAATATGAAATATGTACATAAATCAAATACCAAATATTAAATGTATACACTACCAGTCAAAAGTTTTTGAACAGTAAGATTTTTCATGTTTTCTAAGAAGTCTTCTGCTCACTAAGCCTGCATTTATTTGTTCCAAAGTACAGCAAAAACAGTCAAATCTTGAAATATTTTTACTATTTAAAATAACTGTTTTCTATTTGAATATATTTTAAATTGCAATTTATTCCTCTGATGCAAAGCTGACTTTTCAGCATCATTACTCCAGTCTTCAGTGTTACATGATCCTTCAGAAATCATTCTAATATGCTGATTTGCTGTTCAGGAAAGATTTATTCTTATTCTTATTCTTATTATTATTATCAATATTTAAAACCAGAGAGATTTTTTTAGGATTCTTTGATGAATATATATATATATGAATATATATTTCTTTTTTTGAGGGGGATTATTGAAATTACTTTTATAGAAAATACTTTTACTCAGCAAGGATGCTATAAATTGATCAAAAGTGATGATAAAGACATTTATAATGTTACAAAAGATTTCTATTTCAGATAAATGCTGTTCTTCTGAACTTTCTATTCATCAAAGAAACCTATACAATTTTTACTTAGCTGTTTTCAACATAATAACAACAATTGTTTTTGAGCAACAAATGAAAATATTTGCATGATTTCTGAAGGATTATGTGACTGGAGTAATGATGCTAAAATTCCGCTTTGAAATCACAGAAATAAATTACATTTTAAAATATATTCAAATTGAAAACAGTTATTTTGAATAGTAAAAATATTTCACAATTGTACTGTTTTGCTGTACTTTGGAACAAATAAATGCAGGCTTGCTGAGCAGAAGACACTTTTTTTTATAAAACATTAAACATCTTTTGACTGGTAGTATATGTGATACTGCAAACAAAATTCATTATTAATTTCATGTAATGTTTGTCTGGAGAAAAATTCTGTCTGTATGACAACATATTATTGGGTAATTCATAATGAAAAATGAATTGTAGTAACACTTACAGCACTTACATTAATTCTTTAAAATTGTATTCTCTTGTTAATTCTACTTAACTTTTAAATTAAAACCTAATTACAATACTGCATCCTGTTTTTCACAAAATCTTAATCAGAATTTAAAAAGGAATCCTCAATTTAATTTCCAAATAAAAATGGAAATAAACCCATTAGCCTAAAGTCAATTATTTTGAATTCAACATTCACATTTACATTTCCACAAAGCTTAAGTTTAAAATGTTAAATCAATGATAAGCATTGAGAAAAAAAAAGAGAGATATTTCATGGTCAGAATCAGTGTCATTCTCTCTCAATTCTGATTAATTTGTTTTACATTTTATGGTAGCCTGTTGGGTTCTGTCTAATAACTGCTTTGATATCAACCAGAACTGTTTCAAATGCACTTCAGAAAATAAGATACTCTCCACTATTTAAATATTTATGTGGATAAGAGATGCTTAAACAAGAAAATGTGATTGGTATGCAAGTGGGTTTGCTCTCCCTCAGCTCTGGGAGAAGCTGCTCTACTTACAGAGAAATCACACGCACACACACTAATACAATGACATTATATTACCAGTGCTGCGGTAAATTCGTTCTTCAGAATGAAAAAAGTCAGGGCAAAGTAATTTGAATGGGAATGTATACCTCTCACTTTACAATAACTATGAAATATCACTATACAAGAACAAAAACTGATAAACTATACATGTAAGTCAATAAGCAGATGTGCTGCAGTCAACATAGGGAAAGTGTAATTTTAAAGTAACACTCTTAATAATGCATGCATCACATCATTGTGCTATAAACGTGCAATCATACCTCAGGAGAACAAGACCTTAGAAGCTCAAACAAATGTACAGTATGTTCTACACCAGGGCCTCAGGGTGAAGGCCATGTGCTATTAAGGGTCATAGCTATTTAATGGAAAAGACAATGTTAATGTTAAGGCATGCTCTCAAACACCAACACATGTCATGTGTTGGATTACACAGTCAAGAAAGCTTAAAATAGCTATAGTACAACTTTAAAGGATCCACAAAAGTTTTCTGATTATGCAAGAGGGCATAATTGCTAGCTCAGCAGAACTAATTCCCAAAAGAATATAATCAAAAGCATGTCAACCCTCCAAATCATGGCAAAAAATATAGCTGACGGTATTAACAGGGTGCCAACTGCCTCATGAATAAATAATCTCTCTTGCTACTAAACAAAATGTAGAATGACAGAGGTCAGATCCATAGGTGAGCCAAACATGATGTGTAGCAGTACTCATATCAAAAAGCTCAAATCAAATACTTAGCATTAAAAAAAAAACAAAAAAACTTTTCCTTCATAGTGGAGACCAATCAGGGTGGTAAACACAAAATTGCCAGTGGAGCCTATTTTTGTTGTCAAAACAGTTGAAACGTACTTACAGGTTTCAAATGACATTAAGGTGAGTAAATGACAACAGACTTTCCAGTTTTGAGTGAACTAACCCTTTAAAGGGCCATTCATAACCAAAACTAAAAGGCCAAACCATATGTGCTGATGGAAAATGAAGGAAGACAGTGATAATGCATTCATTTTTTAAAGGGGGAAAAAAACATAAACAATGTGATACACTGGATTTAAACAAGTAAAACACAGCATAGTTGTTATTCATGCGAAGATGTGGCCATTACCATTTAACAAGTTAAACAAAGATCCAGTCTAACTAAAAAAATTAAGTAGTAATATTAGCTGATACACAATTACTAGTAACACTGAAACTAGCACCAGAAACCACTGAAGTAGGTACTAGTAAGAAGTTGATATCAAAAACCACATTTGCCAGTTGTTACCAGTGACAACTGACTAGCAAAAGGAATAAATAGGCTATTATTTAATGAATTAGTACTAGCTGCTGTAGAAAAAAATTGCCTACTAGTCTTTTGAATTTCATGCCGATGATTTACATAACAGTTACGTTTTTTAAAGAACAAATATGTTAAAATTGCCATAGTTTAACTTTGTATTATACCATTTACAGGCAGTTGAATACGGATGTATGCTGATCTCCTGGTAACAGATCCAAAATATACGCAAAGAATGCTTTATGCATCTCTCCTTATACCCCAAAACCTGAGCATAACATCACATGACTCTTTGTAGCGCTGTTCCTGTCACCTTAAAGAATAGGACGCTCTATAAACGCAGATGCTCGACACACTCGGTGAACTACAACGAGGCAATGCATCGCGAACCTACCTTTTCGGTCAAATTATCTGCATTGGTGAAATCCTGCCAGCTTTCTTCAGAGCACAATGAGAACGGACGGTGTATGGAACAAGCGGTCGAATGGTTGCGAGGTGGTGCGCTGCAGCGGGTTATAGAGCGCTGTCCAATCAGCAGCTCGCCTGCAGAAGGCGAATCAGTGCTTGCCTACCCCAACCTACGCTCCCCACTTTACACTGCAACCTCTCTCTACAAAGAACAGGTCAAGACTGCGACTGTTTTGATAAGGCAAGGTTAATAGCTGAATTCATTACACTGTAAAATACCTAACACATAAAAATATCGATAGTTAATGTATATGAAAATATATACGGTTCATAACAGTTCTAACTGGACTGTACACTTTATATAAATGTATTAATTTGTAAAAATATAAAATTCTATATAAAGTAGGCTATAGTGATATTGTTCGTAATTGGCTATTCACTAAGACCCCTTTAAAACAATTTTGCCAGACAGGCATTCACTCAATACTTTTCTAATGTACCCAGAGGAAGTTGTATTTTTTATTCTAAAGAAGTAAATGCTGTGTATTAAACTGTATGTCTCCACATATTCCCAATGACCACAGCGGACACCAAGGTAAAAAGCTCGTTTGTATCGATTCAACGTCGATAGTAACTATAGTAAACAGTTGACATTACCACAGTGGCTATTCACCTTATTTTTCAGGAAGGCGTGGCCATTTGTAAATTTTATGGAACCCTAGTGTCCAGCTATTTTTTAGCTGTACAAAACAGCTCGTTTTGCTGCTTGATATTGCAAATTGGTGTGTCTTACCATGTTATGTTAATGTATTATCTTACTTATGAACACAGTGGTTTGTAGTGCAAACAGTTTACTGCACCTTGTTATTCTTCTCCTTATTTCCCTATACAGTTTTTAAAGGATGCAGTTATCAATCTGCCATATTAGTGGCACTTAATGTAAACAATGTCACTAAACCGAACAAAACACATATTTAGCTGATTATTGCTGCTGTAAATGGTCAATTATTGTCATGTTTTGGGCTGTACTAATCGGTTGGACTGGGAAAAACATTTGGAGCAGCCTACTCTAGACTGCCAAAAGTTATAACAAATCAAAGAGAATAGTGCCGAAAAAACTGTCTGAGGAACAAAGGGTGTTTGTGGTTGGCCAAACTGAACCAGGATTTACAGGGCAAGAATCTAGACAACATTTGTGTTTTTATCATTTCCCGTCAGGTAGGTGAAATTTAAGGCTAATATCTTAATTAATACTGCTTGTATGTTTGTATCTTTACCACTTATTAACTTTAATTTATCAAAATTTTGTCTTTTAGTTTATATTTTAGCAGCTTCCATATTTTGTCCCTGTGGTTTAGACAGCGTACATTAGCAGAACAACATATTCAGTAGTACATTCACGGTGCAATCCATGCTGTTGTTTACATCATGGAGTATCTCCAAAATGACAGAATATCTGGGTAACTGACCAAACCATGATGTAAGCACTATTAATTCAGGTCAACAGTTGTGTCAGTTGTAACTGAAGAGTTCATAATACCACAGTGGCTAATTTAGCTGTATGTTTTTTGATCAGTTGATGAGATATTTGCCTTGATTCTGATTTGCATTCTCTGCAGTTTTTTGAGTTTTGAGCTTTTTGGCTGTACATGGATCATATAATTCATATAAAAAATACAGAACATGACGCTGATGAAACACAAAAGATAATACTGATAATTCCAGAAACATGTTTTATTCATTGTCAATGCAGTAGCAGTATAATAGAAACAATTCATTCTAACCACCGTAAGACAGACAATCTGTCAAGAATTCTATCAAACAAAAGCAGAAATCTTAACCCCTATGAATGTTCTATAAAGAAAGAATAAAAGAAATATCTGCAAACTTGCAGCAATGGAAAACAGACACAGGCAAAAGATATGTGAATTTTGAATTAAATGTTTACAGCAAAAAACAACAACAAAAAAACACTATTATCATATTTCCCCAATTTATCTTGCACACCAGGTGCTTTAAATAAAGCTTTTTAAAAGGTTCAGACTGTGGTTAAATGTGCTGTCTGCTGCGAGCTGAGTATAAAATACAATACGAGCATGCTAACATTCATCTCTCCATGAACAGAGCTTGATACTGTTCTAAAGGATGTTAACAGAAGCTTTGATTGTGTATAAATGAGTGTATGGCAGATTAAACAGTGTTAATTCTTACTTTTTTCATCAGTCATCATCATAATATCTGTTCTGTTTAATTTGATCCTCTACGGACAAGAAGTCATTTTCATCCTGCCAGAGGCTGCTGGCTTCACTCAGCAGCCCAGCATCTTTGGTGTCATTTTTATCGAGCGGATTCTTCCTCATTTCCGTCTCTGTGTGTTGGCCCATCTCTCCTTTTGATTCTATTCCAAAATCCAGAAGGTCATCCAGCTGAGATGAAGCTGACTCCTTGCTACAAATGTCATCCTTAAAGTCAGGAAGCAAACTAGAACTTTCATCAAAACCTGCAAATATGTCATCAAGAAAACGTGAGGCACTAAATTTTGGGTTGTCATCTGTCTCAGTGCAAATCAATGTTTTGGTTTTGGGCTGTTCTTGTTCTGCCTCTTTCGTGTCATGCGAGTATTTGGCACTGGATGAGAAAGAGCTGTCCTCTTCAAGTTGCTGGAAGATGTCAGAAGCCCTTATCTCACTGTTGACCTCTTCTTCAAATGATTCCTGAGCAGGAAATGGCCCTGAGGAGGAGAAGTCCAGTAGCTCTGGTTCGCCTTTAATTTCATAGATTCCTGCCAAACTGGCCTCATTTTCCAATATTAGGTTACTGTTGTTGTTATTAATATTGTTGTTTGCATTGCCATTGGCAGTTTGGCCATTTTGTATTTCACCATCTATCACTGTCACTCTTACCTCTTCTCCCTCATTTACTTCACTTTGCACTTTCTTTTCACTTTCTTTAGTACCATTTTCATCCGTGTTATTTGCATTATCACTTTCCTCATCATTCTTAGATCCTTCTACGACACCATTCTCCAACTCCTCCTCAACTTTTTGACCATTCATCTCATTTCCTTCCTTTATCTCAGTTGCCTGACTTGTCTCATTATTTCTCTGCTCTGTGGTCTGCTGGCTTTCTTTGGAGGGCTCAATGGCTTTGCCTGTTTCACTGGCATCCTCTCCCCCCTCAGCGGTTTCAGGTTTTGGTGTTGGCTGCTGTGTCTCTTGAATTATTTTAGCATCTGTAGATGTTTTTTCTGGCATATTTGTGGGTGACATAAGCCCTCCACCATTTTCTTTAGGGACATTTTCTGCTGAGTTTCCACTAGTAATTGCAGTTTGCCTCTTATTTACTGCTGGTTCATTATTCTCTTTACCCGAGAGTTCTGATTCAACTTGAGGGGGCCAGACAGGTTTGACTACCTTTATGTCATCTTCTAAATTAAAGGACTTTTTTGGAGAATCGCTGAGGGGTGGCCACACAACTGCCATTTTATTTGCTGGCTTCTTAATGTCATCATTCATCTTTTCTTGAGTCATTCTCTCTGCAGTGTTGGGGTCATTTCCTTGTGGGCTGTGAGTTACTTTGACATTTAAACTGACAGGAGGGTTGTTTTTTGTGTTAGTCGTCTCTGATGAGTTCTGATTCTTTGCACTCCAAAGTTCTTTGTGGGGCCTTTCTCCAAACCCTTCATCGTAGTTGCCTTTAGACTTGAAAAGTTGTTTGTAGTGTGGCTTGCAGTACATTCGTCCATGGAGAGAAGCATAATTTCCAAGACTGAAGCAGAGAGATAAACACAAATATAAGATATCAGCCATACTCACATATGTGACCCTGGACCACAAAACCAGTCTTAAGTAGCACAGGTATATTTGTAGCAATAGTTAAAAATGATCAAATTTTCTTTTATTCCAAAAATCATTAGAATAATAAGTAAAGATTATGTTCCATAAAGATATTTTGTAAATTTCCTACCATAAATATATCAAAACTTAATTTTTGATTAGTAACATGCATTGCTAAGGACTTTAAGGACAACTCTAAAGGTGATTTTTTTCAATATACTTAGATTCCAGATTTTCAAATAGTTGTATCTCTGCCAAATATTGTCCTATCCTAACAAACCACATATCAGTGGAAAGCTTATTTATATTTATCCTATATGGTTTTGTGGTCCAGGGTCACATATCAGAGTTGAATCTGATATAAACTAGATGGCTGTATAGTGTATTCTGTCATTACAACAAGAACAGCTCACATACTCGTTACTCTCCAATCAAATAAACTTCTGAACCTGCATGGGATCATGATGCATATCAACTTTTCAACTTATTTCCTTCTTGTTTCACTCTGTAACACATTAAAATGTTGAAAACATCTATTATTAGTGTAAAAAAAAGGTTCTACCTTAGCTGGCTGCTGCAGTGGGCACATCTAAAACAGCTTTTATGGAAGTTTTGCTTGTCTGCTATGAGGGACTCCATGGGATACACCCTCTTCCGACATACCCGACACAGTTCGCACTCTGGCACCCGTATTTTCTGTCAGAGAAAGAGACTAGCATTAGAAAGAGCTGTTAAATTAGTCAGCACACATACACAGACTTGCATGGACAGTTTCATTCATTACATTGTACAATATTAGAAAGAAACAGGAAGCTGTTAGTACAGTTGTTAGAATGAAAACATTTAAGCACTACATGCATTTAAGGGAGGTGCAGTACAAATGCAAACATCACATCTGGACCTCACACAAGGCCAATACTTCAAATATTCAGTCAATAATCACAAAATTATAATCATATTCACGTTGACTATGATATCCAGTTTGCGAACACAAACTAAGAGTACAGACTAAAGGAATGCCTAAAGCATCACAATTTGTCAAATGCGAACACACCATTGCTGTTTTAGTCATCACTCTGCACTCTTGTTAACCTCTCCATGCTCGTCAAATAGGTTTACCGGTGACAACAGTCTGGTGCTGGCGTGAAACAGTCTGTGATCTGTGCTGCTCAGACACAGTGAAGCCCAGGTTTTTGAAGACATTTTCACTCTCTGCCCATGTCTGCTGGAAGCTCTTTAGTAACTCTTCTGCAGAGGCTTCTGATGGAACATCCAGGACAGGAACATTCCCTCGTACAACATCTGCGTAAGTTGGTGGATCACCACGGGTTGTCACACTCTGAGAGTGGGAAGTTGTTTCAGTCTTTGAACCTGTTACAGTGTTTCCAAACTCATCCACTGTGGAGAAGTGCTCAGTCACAGATTTAGTTTGAGAGAATCCTTCAGGTGCTTCCTCTTGTTTCTCAAGATTCTTCCTCTCTTCCCTTAGGTACTGGTGGGCTTGCTCACCCATTTCAAAGACATTCTTGAGGGCTTTAATATCAAAGCTTGGTATATCCTCCACCAAAGATGACTTCTTCTCAGGTTCAGCATCTTCTGTGTCACTTCCAAGTCTCTCAGTAATCACAATGGGCTCCTTCCGAATGTAAACTTTAGGCTGGGGAGACTCAAATTTGTTAACCAGTCTGGACAGGTCAACCTTAGGCAAGTCCTCTAGCATTCTCTCATGGACGTCAATGGATTTTGGGATCTCTGGCTCATTATCTTCTGTATCTGGTCCAAGACGTTCTGGGATGTCAATAGGATCTTTGCGTACATATGAACGACAGACCTCTGCTTTCTGAGCCTCTTCGAAGAACTCACGCTTGTCTTTTACGGTCATCATGGAGTCTCCATGGATATCTGTGACATCTGTCAGGGATGATTCCATCATATGAGTGTCAACTGCAATCTCTGAACAGCTGGATGAGCGAGACCCTTCCAAATCTGTTTGGACCTTTATCATGTACTCTGGTAAAGGCATGGGTGGTGGAGTCATGCCTTGTGAGAGTTTGGCCGTGGTATCTCTCAGTTTAGCTAGCTTCTCAGAGCGAGTCATTGTAGGGGATGGGGTGGATTGGTTCAGACGTGTTGGTGTTTCAGACCAGCGAGGTGGAGGTGTTGGTGTGGCGCCTGACCTGTAAGAGGGAGGGGGTGATGGAGTCACTCTTAAGGGAGAGTCTGTCCTCTTGGCAGACTCAATACAGATGAACGTTGGTGACGGTGTCCGCATTCTTAGCTCAGGTGGCATTTTGAGCTCTGCTATCCTAGATTCACTCTGGCACTCTGTCTTCTTCTCCTCTACTACTTTCTTCTGAGTCTCTATTTTTGCTGAGCCAATAGTAATCTTAGATATTTTCTGTGTGGCTCCACCTACTATTTTTTTCTCCTGTGATGACTCACTTTTTGCTATCTCTGACAAATTTCCCTCTAAAAAATGTAGTTTAGCCAGGGCAAGGTTCTGTATGTAGATTATGACCTCTTTCATTTTTTGCTTGTTGTATTGAGTACGGCTTAAATCAGCCTTCTCTTCAGAACCAACTAGCCAATCAGGAATAAAACTAAGCATTGTCTGTAATGACTTTGGGTTCAGTTTTGCAGGAGCTCCTTCAAATTCCTTGATGAAACCCAGCAGTTTTTGAATCTCTTCATATTTTTGTGCATAAGAACTTTCGCTTATCATTGATGCACTCATTTCAGTAATCTCCTCCTTCTGCATTGACTGTTTTATGGCCTCCTCTCTGCTTGGAGGCCGCAGTGGAGGCTTTACCTGCTTCTTGATCTGAAATTTACTTTTTTGTTGTGTGCTTTGTTGTTGAACTGTGCTCTGAGTGACCATCCTCTCTTCATGAATCTGGACATGTTCTTCTGTCACAGCTTGATGGGACTGAATGACAGATGTCTGCTCTTGTCCTTTATGTACCTCTGTTGATATTGCTGGTTGTATTTGATGTATCTCAACTGATGGTCTTGGTGCCACAGGTGGTGGCTGCTTAACTGATGTTTGTCTTTGCTTCTTCAACTGAACCTCTATTTTGGTGTCTTGCTTGGTTTGTCTCATTTCCTCCTTTTTCTCAACTTTTATTTCAGCACTGGTGGATTTTTGGAGGTTCTCCTGACCCATGCATACTTGAGAGACACTTTTTCCTGTTTCTGTGACTGTTTGCTCTGTGCTAATTGTCTGAAGTGTGTCCTTTCCCTCTTCTTGTTTCTCTGGCTTCTCTACCTTAGGCACCTTAATTGTTTTCACCTTAAAGCTAGGGGTCACCTTAGGGATCTTTGTGGCCTGAGAAGGAATCTTCTTGACTTCTTGAGCCACTGAAGTCTCTACACTCTTGATCTGTTCTGCTTGAGCAGAAGTAGTGATCTGACTTTGAATGTTTTTTGTGGCCTGGATGCTCTCTTGTTTTACAGAGTGAGCTTTTGTACTGTCAACTTGCTCTGCAACAGAGACTTGATGAACTGTGGGGACTGGATGGCTTTTCATTTCTAAGGCAGTAGTGGTAGATGTCTGCTTTTTATCTAATACAGTGCTAGAGGATTCTGTGTTTGTTTTCTTACCAACTTTTGGAAATGAAGGTTTGCTTATCTGAAAAGTTGCAGGTGTTTTTTGCTTTGGTGGAATCTGTGGACTTTTTGGAGGGGCAGGCTTTTCTGCTGTTTCTTTGGGAAGCATGGCTGGCTTCTCTTTAGCTTCTGGTTCTTTAGATGTTTCTTGCTGTGTCTGAAAAGTAATTTGAGGCTCTTCAGCTTTCTGTGTGATTGACTCTGTTTCAGCTTTCATTTCACTGACATTAAATGGTTTAGTAGGTGGGGGTGAGGTGGGAGTAGTTTCTCCCTTGTTCTGTTCAGCTTCCTCTCTTTGTTTGCGATACCTCTCCTCTGCAAGCATGAGTGGTGTTTTGAATTTACTTGCAGGCTTTGATTTTTGAGCAGAAGGGTCGGGAGGAGGTGGGAGTTTTACTGGTGGAACAAATACCTTTTTAGGGCGTGGGGGTTCCTCAGCTGCTGGTTGTAGCACAGGTATTGCTGATGAAACTTTAGTAATATGTGGAGCTGGAGGTTCAATTGGTTTAACCAATCCCTTTTGCTTGGTGATGTTCTCTGTAGTTTCGGTAACTGTGGTTATGTTTGATGCAACTGTTTCACTCTGCTCTGCCACTGATGGAGGAGGAGGAGGAGGTGGAGGTGGTGGAGTAGGTGCAGGTTGTTTTTTCTGCCATTTAAATGTTTTGGGCTGTGGTTGCTTGGGAGGCTCAGGTTTGGGCACCTTGAATAAAGTTCGGCTCTTTGGCTTTTCAGGTTGGGCAACAGAGCTGAGTTCCTGTTGAGATGGAGGAGGAGGGAGCAAATCTTGGGGTGGAGGAGGAGGTGGAAAGAATTCAGCATCTGACTCCATTACAGGGGGTGGAGGTGGTGGAGGAGGAAGGTCACTGTCCTGTCTCATGACCAGATGAGGGCGTGGTAAGAGGGCTGGCTGGACATCACTTTCTGCCACTGGTGAGGGAGGAGGAGGCAAAGAGAGCTCTGATTCAGAGGGGGGTGGCGGAGAACTCGGAGGTGGTGGAAAGTGAATCTCTGGCTGTGGTTTCACTTTTTTTATCATTCCTTTGGGACTGAGATTGCGGTTAAGGCTCTTAACATTCTTTTCTGATTTTAAATTTTTGATGTTCTGCTTTTGTGTTACGGTGGTTTGTTCTGTTGTCACAGTTGTCTGAACCTGTGTGGCTGTCTTTGTCTCCTGAGTTTGCTTCATGCTAATATTAGTTTGTGATGCCTCCGTTGTTGCACTTGTTGCTGAAGACACAGCTGCAATTTCAGATTTCTTCTCAATCATCTGACCTCCAATATTCTTCTTCTTTATTAGCACTGGACTAGGAGTGTTCTGTTTTTGTTTGATATGTTGCTCCTTGACATTTATCTTTTGAGAGCTTTGAGAGGACTCTTGTGAATGAACAGCTGTCGTCATTTGTTTAGTAGTAGAGCGATGCTCCTCAGAAGAAGTCTGACTTTCTGAAGATTTGATCTCGGATGTCTTTTGTGTGCTGCTCGGCTGCATGTTTCTTACTGGAGGTGGATTTGTTGGCTTTTCTTCAGTTTTAGGTCCAGTCGGGCATTCACGGGCTGCTTGTTGAGGGGGAACTGGATTCTTAATGAGAACTCTAGCTTTCTTGTGCGGATTCATTTTTGATTTGTGGCTTGATTGCTCTTTCTTCTTCATCAGGGATTTAATGGTGCCCTGAACATCTCCCTTGACCACCTCTTCTTTCTCAATTTGCACTTGCTCCTGCTCATAAAGTGATTTGATGGAGGATTTTATGTCACCCTCTGCGCTTGGCCTCCTCTGCATACGTGGGGATGAGGTTGGCTCCAGTAAGAGCTGAATTGTACCTTTCACATCACCCTGTTCACTTACTTGGTGCTGGAAGACTTTATTTTCAGTTGAAGCCTCTTGGAGACTAAGGAGAGCAGTCTGAATGTCACCTTTGACAATTTCCTCCTTCTCAACCTCTTTGACCGCCTGCTTTGCCTCCTCCAGGGATTTCAAGGTACCTCTAATATCCCCTGGGACCACATCTTCAATAATGACCTCAGTCTTTACAGATGATGATTTTTCAAGAGATTCTAATGCACCCCTGATGTCACCAGGAACAATTTCAGGCTTTTCTACTTCTTTCAGCTGGTTTTGAGCCTCCTCAAGAGACCTAAGTGTTGTGCAGATGTCTCCTTTGACTATCTCTTCTTTTTCTATGACAACACTTTGGTTTACAGCTTGTGTGAGAGAGTCAAGAGCTGCTCTTAAGTCTCCCTTTACTATCTCCACTTTCTGCATGTTATGCAGGGATACTATGGGTTCCATCATAAACACCTGTACTGTGTTATTTACATCACCAGGTACAATGTCATCTTCAGCAACAGTACGTCCTATTGTTTGCTGGCTCTTTCTTAAAATCTGTTTAGTTTGTTCTACATCACCTCCAATAATCATTTCTTTCACTTTTTCCTCAACAGTTTCATCAGTCCCCACCTGAAGCTGCCTGAGGTAGTCCAGTGCTCCAGACTCAATACACGTAGAATAAAAACTGACATTTCCTCTCTCTGCTTCTCCCACAGTTATCTTAGAAGACAGGTCCTTAGCATCAGTACTACCCAGCAGCCTATGCATTGTTCCACGAATATTTCCTCTGACTATATCCTCTTTCTCAACACTGCTTTCACTTTCTTGATTGAGGAGTGAGTATATGGTCATTTTCACATCTCCTTTCTCATCTTCTTGAATCAGAATGCCACGTTTGGAAGATCCTTCTTGCTTGAGCAAGTTATTAATTGCCTCTTGGATATCTCCTCTGATAATTAGCTCTTTTTCAACATTACCACTCTTATTCTGATTAAAGAGCTGTTGGACAGTTGAGTTAATATTTCCTCTTTCCTCCTTGTCTATGGTGATTGCCCTCTCTGTTGTCTCACGTCTGTTGAGCAGGTTCATCATAATATTGTTCAGGTCTCCATGTATGACCTCTTCTCTCTGGATCTCTGGAGTGTCCTGGTTTAGAAGTTTGTATTTAGCCATTCTGACATCTCCAATCTCATCTGCCTCAATTAGAATACCTTGTGATTCAACCATTTTCTGAGTATACAGCTCTTCCAGGGTTGTCTTGATGCTCTTACCAACAATCTCTTTCTTCTCCACACTGCTCTCATTGAACTCGGTTAGGGGAGTGGTTTCAAACAACCATGTTGTTGTCTTCACATCGGCTTTTGGGATTTCTTCACGAGAAATTACAGTGTCTGTTTCATCAACTTCCTTGATGCGATCAAGTGGTTCTTTTTCAAAGAGCCACACAGACTGCTTAACATCACCTTTTACCACTTCTTCACGTGTCACCTTCTCCATCTCGTCATACTCCGAACCTTCACCACGGATCTTGTCAATAGTACGTGTTTCAAACATCCATGTGGAGCTTCTCACGTTTCCTCTCTGAATCTCACTGACGCTAACAGTTTTCACATATTTCTTGGATAGGTCATCCATTTCAAAACGCTGCTTGTTTGTTTTCACATCACCCCCTTGGATGTCTGCTACTGTTTTAACAGAAACTTTCATATCCTCTGCAATCTCATCTAGAGGTTGAGTCTCAAACCTCCACCTGGCTGTGCTGACATCTCCTTTTTGGATGTCTTCTTCAGTAACAGCTTTGATGATGTACACCTCATCTGTGTCTCTTATTGAGTCAAGGGGCTTTGTCTCAAACAACCATCTTGCCCCAACCACATCTCCTCTCAGAATCTCTTCTTTTGTGACTGTAGTAACCTCATGATAGTGTCCTTCTTTGTCCCTGATAGCATACAGTGGTTGAGTCTCAAACATCATGGTGTAGTTTTTTACATCCCCTTTCTCAATCTCCCTGTGTATGATGCTTTGGAGTTTGCTGATCTCAGTATCAGATGTCTCCTCCTGAATCTTATCTAATGAGTATGTCTCAAAAACAAAGCGACCTTTATCAACATTACCTCCTTGAATATCTGTCACTGTGCGTGACTCCTTGAATTCTTCCGAATTTGCCCTGATGGAATCAATTGGGTGGTTTTCAAACATCCAGGTACAGTTCACCACATTTCCTTTCTGAATGTCCTCTGCTTGACGGCATTTGAGTTTCTGCATGGTTTCCTCAGATGTGGAAGTCATGATATCAGATGACTGATTCTCAAAAATGTACTTCATTCGTGATACATCTCCAGAGTGAACGTCAATCTCAGTGATTCGCTTAAAGCCACTATGATCCTTGTCATCAGTGATGTTTTCCAGGTTTTCAGTCTCAAACAAGAAACGAACTAGACGTACATCTTTACCTTTTACATCATCTTGCTTCACTGTGCAAGTTTTCAGGATAGTCTCTGACTCATCCTTGATGCTGTCAAGAGTCTGAGTCTCAAAAAGCCATGTACATGTTTTAACATCTCCTTTCTGGACATCTGTGGTGTCCTCTGTCTTTGTCTCTACTTTCTCATACAAGGCATCCATTGGCTGGGTTTCAAACAACCATCTGCACGTTTTAACGTCACCTCTTTGGATCTCAAAGCTCTCATTTTTCCTGTTGTCCTCTTCCTCTAAGTTAAAGTACTTAATGCCGTCAAGTGGCTGGGTTTCGAAAAGCCATTTGGCAGTTTTGACATCACCTGATTGGATTTCTTCTTTAGATATACCTTTGATTATCTGGAACTTAGTAATGCTCTCATCAAACTGATCAATGGGACGAGTTTCAAACATCCACTTGCAGCTTCTCACATCTCCTTTCACAACTTCCTCTCTGCGCACAGTTTTAACTTCATGGTAGTGTCCAGAACTGTCCTGTACAGCATACAATGGTGTTGACTCAAATAATACTTTATTTGATTTCACTGAGCCACTGGTGACACCCTCAACTTGTATTTTTTGTGTTTCTGTACACTTGCTCAAGTCCATGGTCTCAAATATTTCCTTGTAATTTGTGACATCACCCTTTTCAAGCTCCTCCAAATTAATAGTTCGCGTGATCTCTTTCTTCTCCTCTCTGATCTGCTCAAGGGGTTTGCTTTCAAACAACCACCTCTGGTGTCTCACATCGCCTTTCTCTTCTTCTGAAGTGACCACCTTTTGAAGCTTGCCAACTTCTGCTAACTCTTTCAGATTCTCCATTGGCACAGTTTCAAACAAATGCCTAGCAGAAGTAACATCACCACCTAAAATGTCTTCTTGCTCCATTGGTCTTGCGTTGGTATCATCTTTAAGTTTATCCATCGGCTGTGTTTCAAAGATCATGCAATGCCTCCTCACATCTGCACCTAAGATCTCCTCCTTCTGAATCCTTGTGCTTTCCCATTCTTCATCTTTGATCTGATCGAGTGTCTTTGTCTCAAACAGCCATCTTCCTCTGTTCACACCACCCTGATGATTTTCCTCTATGGAGACCCCACAGATTAACTTTACTTTGCTTGGGTCTTTGCTGATCAGGTCCAGAGGCTGAGTTTCAAAGAGCCAGCGTGATGTCCTGACATCACCTTTCTCGGTTTCTTCTCGTCGCACCTTGGTAATCTCCAGCATCTCACCAGAGTCACCGCGGATGACACACATGGGCTGTGTCTCGAACATCTTGGTTGTTTTCTTTACCTCACCCTTGACTTCTTCAAGCTCTGATTTCAGCTGCAGGAAGTGACTTTCGTCGATAGTCTCAGTGTGTCCAAGTGTGTCCAGGTGTTGTGTTTCAAACAAGTACCTAGCAGTTTTCACATCACCCCCAGCAATGTCTTTAGTATACATAACCTGTGTCTCCTGCTCATCCTCTTGGTAAATTCTGCTGAGCGAGTCCAGCGGTTGTGTCTCAAACAGCCATGTTGCAGTCTGGACATCTCCCCTTGCTAGATCTAGTTTTTTGCTGTGCTCTGCTGAGTCTGTTTTTTCTGTACCGAGAGCATCAATGGGCTGTGTTTCAAACATCCATGTAGTGTACTTCACATCTTTCCCAGCAATGATTTCTTGTTGGGCTATGTTCTTTCCCTCATCCTCATCTGGTGTGCCATCTTTAATGGAATCTAGGGGCTTGTTCTCAAACATCCAGCGCATTGACTGCACCTCACCTTTCAGGATCTCATCCCACTCCAAATACTCTCTCTCTGGACTTATGCACTTGCCAGGACTGGTACTTCCACTGTTTTCAAAAACGTAGCGTGCTTGCTGAATGTCTCTGCTCACCTCCTCATCGCTATCCACATAGGTTTGCTCTGTATCAGTCACTTCAGTGAAGAAGTCACGCTCCAGGTTTTTACGCACTTCTGGGTGAATGTGCTTGCAGAGACGTTTAAGTTCATAGAGGTTCCTCTGCTTAGAGTACTGCTCTTTATTGACAACATATTTGGCTGAAGTAGACACATCTGCTGGCTTGGGGGAAGGACAACGTTCTGGGACTTGGGAAGCCACTTGAAACTGATGCGTAGCAGAAACTGGTTGTGAATACTGCTCCACAGCCTCATATTGTGAGGAAGCCACAGAGGAGGTAGAGGCCTCTTGCATTGTTTTAGTGACAGACGTGGTTTCATAGCTACCTGTGGCAGTAGTCTTTGAAGAAACATTTACTGGGGCCCAAGGAAACTGGTTGTAATCAAGATCAATCTTTGTTGGTATAGAAGGAAAAGACAAGCATAGTCTTTTATAAACACATCATCTTGTGCATAAAAAATATTTTTATACTTTTATTCTTATGCATAAGCAGAGAAAAAGAGCGATAGAAAGAAATAAGCTTGAATAGAATGCAGTGTAGACAAAGTTGATTTATGTATGATAAACATTGGATTTTTTTTCAAATATAGACAATAAAAAGTTAAAAAGAACAGTATTTATTCAAAATAGAAATCTTTTTAACAATATGTGACCCTGGACAACAAAACCAGTCATAAGTAGCACAGGCATATTTGTAGCCATTGTATGGGTCAAAATTATCGCCAAAAATTGAGAACAGATCAAGTTCCATGAAGATATTTAGTAAATTTCCTGCCATAAATATATCAAAACTCAGTATATCAATATCATATATCACATTTTTAATTAGTAATATGCATTTCTAAAAACTTCATTTGGACAACTTTAAAGGCGATTTTCTCAATATTTAGAATTTTTGCACCCTCAGATTTTATATTTTCAAATAGTTGTATCTCAGACAAATATTGTCTTGTCCTAACAAACCATCCATCAAAGGAAAGCCTATTTATTCATACTTTCAGATAAGGTATAGATTAGAATTGTAAAAAAATGTGCCTTTATGACAGGTTTTGTGGCCACAGATATATTTCTGATGGGTCATGTGACACTGAAGACTGTAATGATGCTGAAAAAGTTAGCTTTTTTTCTTCACAGGAATACATTTTATTTTCAAGCATACTACTATTTTAAATTTCAATAATATTTCACAATATTAAATTTTTTTCTGTATTTTTTTTATTTAATAAAAAAAACATCCCATTTTATTTAGTTAAAAAACATCCCAAACTTTTAAATGGCGATGTATTTTAAGTGATTAAAAAAAAAAAAACACTGCAGGTAGAACATATTACCTTCTTCATCAGTATACATCATTCTTACCTTGATATGTTTGGGTGGAGTGGCGTCCTCAATACTTTTTTCATGCTGCTGTTTCAGGGCTTGAGCAGAAATTTTTGGCAGATTCTCTCCTCCAATTACCGTCACTTAAAAAACGGAATGAGAAACATAAAATTAGAAAAAAATTATGAGGTAACCGCATCATGCAATTTGTTATTTAAAAATAAAAAATCCACCTACCTTTCTCATCATAATGATCCCCAAAACTTGAGGCAACACTCTGATGAACATTCTGGTCCAGGGAAACCTAACATGAAAACAGTGACCACACACTTAAAGCACAAAACTTATAAAAACAAAATATAGGTTTTCTAGTAAACAGTATTGAGTTTGGAACAGCATGAGAGTGAGTTAATGATAATAGAATTTTGTATTGGGCATCACACTTATTATATAAATGGTATTTTATCTTGTGTGGGTATACCTGAGCATTTGAGGTACTGCTTTCTTTAACACTGCTTCGTACCGTCACCTCTGATGAGCTCACCACCTGCTTTTAAACAAACATATACAATATGCATCTCACTGCTGTTAGTATGATATAATCAACAACGTAGCGCTGCTCAATGCATTGTTATATCAAAATTAGTCATGTTTATTGCATTAACAATTGCATCCCATGTGTATTCATTTGCAGTACCTGTCTCTGCTGGTAGTGGAATTGTGTAACGGTGCTTTGGGATGCAGAAGAGGAACTGCACTCTTGGCTTTCAAACTGTTTCTTGACGCTGGCCAGTCCACCTGGCAGAGAGCACGGCTCAGAGCTGTCCATGACCTTAAAACACAAAATAAAATGGTAAGACACACTGATAAATATACATATAGAAATATGTGAGCTTACATAAAATATTTAGACAGATGTAGATAGTATAGATATATGATTCTCCTCTAGGGGGCACTACTAGGTTGAAAACAAAGTCTTTAATGTCCTCATTTACTTAGAACCAAACACACATTATCTTTTGACAAGTCATTGTTAATCCTTTAGTATTAAATGATTCTTTATTGTACAGATCTTAAAGACTAGTTTACCAGTAGGGCTAACCAGAGTTCTAGTGACAAGAAATTTTTCTCTCCACAAAAAGTAAAAATGCAACCAGAACATGTTTGATATTTAACATACAGCTATGGGGACCAGGATTTTGAACCAATGGGATTTCATGACTACATGGCATAGCACAGCAAAAAGTAGTATAGTTCTGAAGTGTAAACATATTCCAAATTACCCATTAGAAAATAGAAAATATGCAAGTTTGTACTTCCAAAACGTTCTAGTCTACGAACTGACGTCATTACCGAAGGATTATTATCATAGATAATAAACTATAACCAAAAATATAAAACAAAATTCTCATTACTTGAAGTAAAGTAAAATATATAAAAAAATCTAAATAAAAAGCTAAATAAAACTAACACTTAACAAAAAGAATATAGACATTAAAAAATAATACAAATGTCAAAAACACACAATAAAAATTCGAAAACTCTAAAATTAAAATAAAAACATCAAATATAAAAATAACATAAACTGTAATCGTATACTACCAGTCAAAAGTTTTTGGACAATAAGATTTTTAATGTTTTTTTATCCAAAATACAAAAAAAGCAGTAATATTGTAAAATATGTTTACTGTTTAAAATACCTGCTGTATATTTGAATATATTTTAAAATGTAATTTATTCCTGTGATCAAACCTGAATTTTTAGCATCATTACTCCAGTCACATGATTCTTTTTTAAGATTCTTTGATTAATAGAAAGACCCAAAAATCTAAAATCTGAAAATACAAAGCTTTTGTAACATTATACACTATACCATAACATTTTTGGGGCAAAGAAATGATTGAAATTAATACTTTTATTTAGCAACGATGCTTTAAATTGATCCAAAGTGTTTTCAAAGTGATCAAAAGACATTTCCAATGTTACAAACAATTTCTATTTCTTATAAATTCTGTTCTTCAGAACATTCTATTCATCTAAGAAACCTGAAAAATATCTACGCAGCATTTTTTTTTTTTTTTTTTTTTTTGAGCAGCCAATCAGCATATTAGAATGATTTCTGAAGGATTATGTGACTGGAGTAATGTGAGCAGAAGAGACTTCTTTAAAAACAGTAAAAATCTTACTGTCCAAAAACTTTTGCCTGGTAGTGTATATCAATGAAAACTCTATAAAAAAAAAACCGACAAAATGTATTTCCATTGTCGTAGCTGGTTAGGATACAAGCACAAATTGTTTCAAATTGTTTAGAACACTGTGTAATACTCCACCTCATCCAGTAACTGCCATCTCACTTTATTTAATGCAGCCTAAATTCCCACATGGGATCAATAAAGTGCAAATCGATTTAATGTGGATTTTATGCATCTATTATGCCATTAAGTACTGAATGCTTACACGGCCTGAAAGGATTGTTTTCTGAATCTGAAATATTAAATAGGAAGTGGAAGGCCTTAGACAAGAAGTAGGAAATCTGTGCCTGTTTTTCCTTCACTACAGGAAATATGATGTAAGTGTGTGCCCCAGCATATGTTCATGCGTGTTTGTGTGTATGTGTGCATGTTCATGCTGGTAAATACCACAGATGGGCTTCTCTCCTCCTTGGTAGCGGCAGCTTGGTATAAGGCCAGTCTTTCCTTGAGAGGCACAGTCTCAGCCTCACTGTCGGCGTGTCCCTCTCTAGATGGTGGATCACCTGCGCTGCCCGCAGCTGAAATACACACACAGTCAGGTTGCAGGGTGTGCATCATTTGCTATTAAACTTGAAACTGTAACATAAATAAATGCATTTCTTCTCAGTGACTCAGGACTCATGAGTGGTTTACAGGAAACTAATGTTAGATTAGAGATCACATCATCTGTCATATTTTCAAGAGTAAATTTAGCCCGACAAAGTCAAAATGACAACAGGGATGTATTGTGACAGCTAATGCTGACTCTCTCTCTCTCTGTCTCCCCGTCTATAGATGGCTCCAGTGACAAGATGAGGAATGATGTTATAAAGCATGCACGTCGTTCTCATCAATCATGGTTTTTAAAGTTGGATCACCCCAGCCATCACCATTACAAGCTCTGGTAAGTGTTGTACACATATAAGGTAATTCACATATATTACATGGGAGGTTATGAGGATGCACAATATAATTTTACCTGTCAGTAACTATATAAGAGTTAGTAATAATATAACATTTATCTGTCATCTAGCACTCATTTAAAGTACCAAGAATTTCATAACACTGTTAAATGTAATTATTGGCAGAAATTTAAAATCTGCACATGACGCATTTAATTAATTCATTTTTTAAATTATTATTGGCCGTTAATATTAGTATTAGCCAGAAATATATTATCTCTGGTTGATGTACACTACCAGTCAATTTTTTTTTAAACAGTTTCTAAAAGAAGTTTCTTCTGCTCACCAAGCTTGCATTTATTTGATCCAAAACAGTAAAAAAAAAGTAAATATTTTTAATGTTTTAAATAACTGCTTTCTATTTGAATATATTTTAAAATGTAAATTATTTCTGTGATCAAAGCTAATTATTTAGCATCATTACTATAGCCTTCAGTTCAAAATCATTCTAATATGCTGATTTGCTGTTCAAGAAAGATTAAATTAAAATAACAATAAATCTTAAAAATTGTCAAGAAAGACAATAAATAAGATTTATTATTGTTATCAATATTTAAAATAGTTGAGTACATTTTTTTCAGGATTCTTTGATGAACAGAAAGATCCAAAGATCAGCGTTTATCTGAAATAAAAAGCTTTTGTAACATTATACACTATACCATTCAAAAGTTTGGAGTCAGTATCATTTTTTTTTGAGAAAGAAATTAGCACGGATGCTTTAAAAGTGATGATAAAGACATGTATAATGTTACAAAAGATTTCTATTTAGCAAAGAATAATAGACAGCATTATAATATATGTTTTGACGATCATGTGACTGTAGTATTCCTGTGATTTCAAATCACCTTTAATAAATTACATTTTATAATATATTCAAATAGAAAACAGTTATGTTAAATAGTACAAATATTTCAAAATTGTATCCTTTTTGCTGTATTTTGGATCAAATAGATGCAGGCTTGGTGAGCAGAAGAGACTTTAAAAACATTAAAAAATCCTTTTGACTGGTAGTGTACAAGGTTAAAATACACTCAAAACTCACTCGAAATACAATTTAAATGTAATATTCTGAAAAGAAAAAAATATGAATTGTGAGATAGTGGTGGAAACAAAAAAATTAGTTGTAAAATAAAGATTGCTGAATGTAAATTTAGAAATCTCAAAAAAAAAAAAAGATTGTGGGTATAAAAGTTGCCATTTTTTTTATTCCATGGTTGAACCAAACTTCCACAGAATACCATATTAAATATTTGTAAAATTTAAAACATTCTTTTTTAAAACACAATATACAGAAACTAATTATTGTATCAAGATGATATATAAAAGAAATATCAAAACATTATTGCAGATTCATGCTTGCCCTTTGAATATCTGCACATTTCAAATTCTTCATTGATTGAATATTTGAATTCTCTCCATCACCGCTAAAGATAAGACCCCACGGAGGATGTTCTGCTCTACTGTTTGCTGATGATTTCAAGCCAGATCTTTGTACTGTGTCATACACCCACACTGCTTTTCTTGAATCAGTAAAGCATGACCGTATCACCATGTGACCAAGATATGTTCCCCGAACCGTTAATTTTAGCAGAGCAGTTATTCAGAGCATGCCAGTGTAAAACTAGCCCAGCAGAGGGCTAGAGATGATTCAGATCCAGAATAAACAGGCTTTAGTAGCTGTTGAACAGAAACTCTACACCTGAGGGTATCTGACACTTTTCAAACACAGAGAGATGAGGGGACATGGAGACAGAGGGATCACACACTCGTTTGTCACGATGGGAAGAGAAAGACATCACATGGATGATGAACATACCAGAAAACCTCCAAGTATCTTGAAATGCAGACTATTGCGCATTACCATGACGTGAAGTAACCACAATACCGAGAGCAATTAAAGAAGACTTATTTTAAACCAAGGCCCGTTAGTTTCATATTTCAGAGAGGGAGAGAGAAAGAGAGAGAGTGTGAGACGGCCAGGAAGAGCGACTTCCTAAAATGCAAAGCCCTGGCAATCTTTATATCAGTCACTTGTCTGTCATTCAGATTTTAACTTCTATACTATCAGTTCTGACTTTTTAAGTCACCAATAATTAACAGAAATGGGAAGTAGTGTAGATTAACTGCTTTTTTGTTGTTTTGATGAATTACTGTCTGGTTTTGGTTCACTTTGGCAGTATTATCAGTATTAGACATCTGCTAAATGCATGATTTAAACTGTGTCAGCAGGCCTGTATAATATTTTAGACTCTAGTCTATGGAATGCAGCAGTAGCTTACGGGCTAAATTCAGAAAGCCTGGTCTTTGGGACTCTATTCTAAGACACTCACAGAGTGAGCCGACATATATGACACTCACTGCTGCACAGCAACTACGATGCACTTTAGAAAAAAGACAATTCATACAGTTCACATGTCTCATCTCATTTTACAATTGTGACCCTGGACCACAAAACCAGTCATTAGGGTTCATTTTGAAATTAAAAGCTGAATATAATAGCTTTCCATTGATGTATGGTTAGGATAGGTCAATATTTGTTTGAGATACAACTATTTGAAAATCTGGAATCTGAGTGTGCAAAAAAAAAACAAAAATCAGAAAATCACCTTTAAAGTTCTTAGCAATGCATATTACTAATCAAAAATTAAGTTTTGATATATTTGTCGGTAGGAAATTTAAAAAATATCTCCATGGAACATGGTCTTTACTTAATATCCTAATGATTTTTTGTTTAAAAGAAAAATCAGTTTGGACCCATGCAAAACTTACTGGTTTTGTGGTCCAGGGTCACATTTTTCTTCACATTGTCTATATAATTGTTGATTTAACTTTATATATTAAAGCCAGCTACTAATCAGTTCAACTGTAGTGAACTGTTATTGTTAAATGAAAAGCATTATGCTTTTTGAATTGCTAAAACCCAAAACTTAAAGTTCTTCTCTTGCTGAAAAAAACAAGCAAACAAGTATAACAGCTATCGGAAAATCTGAAAGTCTTTGGTTAGCAAAAGAACCCTTTTGTTACTTTCTGTTTATTTCATAAATAATACTCATCAATATTCATTTAGCTCAACTCCATTATGATGTAACAATATGCCATGTGTCCTCTTCATGCAATCTTAATGAGCGCTCTCGAACACGTGCGTGTGCGCCATTGGCATCATGCGCTTTAAACCTGGAAATGTGTCCTTATTAGTTTTAACTCAACCTTTTTATTTTTAAAAAAAGGCTTAAATCAATACTTGTAACACTAATTATGTTCATCATCAAATTGGTTAACTTATAAACCATACATCTTCCCAATTAAACTTCCTCTCTAGTGATATACTACACACAACAGACATCTACATCAGAAACCACTTCCGCTGAAAGGCACTCACCTAAATAGGTCTGTCGTTTCCTCTATGTTCCTCAAAGTTTCTATATTATCACCTGGACAATCCAGATCCCACCTGGAGATCCCTATAGACACCCAGCGTCCTGTGTGTGAAAGTGTGAGTGTATGTTTGGAGACCAGCTCCAGTCTACTGTCCGGTTCACCTCAGAGTGATGGAGGGCAGGGACAGCTGGTTGTATTTCAGAGGCCCCTACCATTACCCTCCTCCTCTTAAAAAGATTGCCAGTCTGCTAGGCCTTTTTTTAGATAAGCTACTCAACATGCCCTTAACCTGAAGTCACAGAGAGACAGACAGACAGACACGCTGAGGGGGAGAGGCACCCTGCTGTCTGAGAGATTTTAGGGTCATTCATCCTTGGCTTTTATAAAATTCACAAACAGCCCGTTTCACGTGTTTAAATATATATAACGATTAAAGGGACAGTTTACGAAACAACTCGTTTAAAAATTGACTGATAAGCTCAATAACTATAAATAATGTTTTAAATTTTAGTCTGTTCCTTTTAGAAAGCTATGGTATGGCTTTAGAAAACTTATAGTGCACAAGTCATATGGTCCACCTCTGTGTGGCCTGTTATGTTTTTGAAGCTTAATAAACATGGAAACAAGTCTGGAAAATTCTTCAAAATTTTTCCTTTTATGTTCCATGGAAAAAACAACACACAAACCTGGAACAATATGAGGGTGAATAAATAAGGATAAACACGGTTTTCAACAGAACTTTCTTCATTTAAAGCGGCTCAGAGGAGGTGACAGCTACTACAAAGCTCTTTTAATTAATATAAAGCACTTCCAGAAAGGTCTTACATTTTTTTGTGTGTGTTGATGTCAGAGTCAGGAATAAGTCAGGACTTCGGTCACTCAAAGTGACTTTGATTTATTAGGTTTAGTTATTTAGTGCATCAAGTTAAACTAAAATAAAATGAGAAATGTTGCTTTGCCAACTAGCTGATTTTTTTTTATTATAAGCAGGTTATTTTATAAGTAGCATTTTTTGTACTTTTTTTTTTTTTTTTTTTTGCTCATGGTAGAATGAATTAATGTCGTTTTAAGTTTACCAGCCATAATTGTTTAGTTGAATCATTGATTTAATGATTGGACATTTATGGATGCTGTGCGCTTTTTATGTTAATTGGTCACTTGGTATTTTTATGAAAATATTCTCTTATAAGATTTTTAAGGACCAAAACCGGTAGTCACTGATCCTGGTACACCCCAAAATGAAAATTCTGTCAATAATTACTCAGCCCCATGTCGTTCCAAACCTATGAAACTTCATCTTTGGAACACAAGATATTTAAGATTTCTGACTCTGCATAGACAGCAATGCAACTGACATGTTCAAGACCCAGAAAGGTAGTAAGGACATTGTTAAAATAAGTTACATGCACCATGGTACTGTTGTGAACTTGCAGCTGGGACTGACATGGAAGACAAGAAATTGTTGAATAAAGTTATTTTTGTTTTCTTTGTGCACAAAAAGTGTTCTCGTACCTTCATAAAATTAAGGTTGAGCGACTGATGTCACACTGATGGACTATTTTAACCATGTCCTTACTACCTTTCTGGACCATAAACGTTTCAGTTGCTTTGCTGTCTATGGAGGGTCAGAAAGCTCTTGGATTTCATCAAAAATATCTTAATTTGTGTTCCAAAGATGAATAATGGTCTTGGAACAACATGAGGGTGAGTAATTATTGACAGAATTTTAATTTTTGGATGAGCTATCTCTTTAAAGCCATGCATGACATGATGTCAGACACCAACACTCAAGAGAATGCAACACACTTGAGTGATGAACACCAACATTTCAGGAAATGTAGAAGGATACGCATGTGTGAATGCATGTGTACGTGTGTGGACTGGTCGTAAACAAGGTTGTCTATTTAAAAAACGAGCTGATAGCCCGATTTAAAAAATGAAAGAGGGATAACCAAAGACAGACAAACGCAGACACTGACCATGCACAAATCAACTCACCTGTCAAACAAACCTATTAAATTACACAGGCCTCCCACTAGCATACTATTGTCACTGCATATATTTAAAACATGTACACTTAAGCATTGTAAAATAAAGTTTGGGTATAATATGGGTACTTTTAAGACTATATCTTGTCTGAACAGAAATAAATGCCTTAAGAACAGATTGTAGCAGAAATCCAATCACATGTATGTAAGTACATACATATACATGCATGAGCACTAAAGCTGAAGTCTGTCATCACAGTTGTCATCATGCTAGACAGCAATGTGTGAAGTCTTTAATCATGTCACCTTTACACACACACGCACGCAGACTGAATTTGCACAAACATGTAAATCGCATGAAAAAAAATTAAGAAATTGCAAGCAGTTTTAAATTTTCTGAATCAGCCTTTAAATAGTCAAACATAAACATTAACAAATTTCTGGTGATTAATTTAAACTGAATTACTGTGGTAAAAAAGCCAAAAGATACTCACGTCCTCCAAAGTTTGAGTCCTGATTCGACATTTTTTCTTCTACACCAATATATTTGTCTGCAGCTCTCCCACTAGATGAATGTGAACCACTCACTTCCTAGAGAGAGAGAAAAAGAGAGAAAGAGAGGGGCAGGTGTGGTTAAAAACACTTTCTAGTCTGTGTTTCATTTGCATTTGGCAGTTCCACAAGACCTCAAACTAAAGTTCGGAACAGAAACCGTGTTACGTGAAGCACACGCGTATGTTTGTTTTGTCTATTTATCATTAACAGTATATCAACAGAACTCCGTTTTGTGTTATATAAGCTAGACTTTACCTGAAGCTTGAAAGCTGTCACCAAGTCAATAGTTAATGCCCTTGAAACAGGAACATAAATGGGGAACGAGACTAAGAACGCTAGCATAAACTGCCAACTGTGAAACATATTTACATACAAACAAAAGGAAATGTATGTATAACATTTGTTTAAATGTATTTTTAGTGTATTTTGAATATTGCTGTCATTAGACATGCAACAAAAGCAACATATAGGCTATTCTGCCATAACACACATCTAAACTAATAATTAATGACTTTACACTGTTTAAGTCACATAGCATTAAAAATACAGTCAACATTAGTGCATAAGTTTTAGTATACACTGTAAGAAAAAATGGTAACACTTTACATTTTATTAACAGTGTTGGGGGTAATGCATTACAAGTAACCCGAGTTACGTAATCAGATTACTTTTTTCAAGTAACTAGTAAAGTAACGCATTACTTTATCATTTACAAAAAAGTAACACCAGTTATTTTTTGTTTTCTTTATGTATTTAATCCAATTTTATTAACCAGTGTCTTTGCTGCTGACATTTCCAATTCAACCATACTAATAAGCAAAACTTACTTTAGATTAACTAACATCTGTGATTCATTTTTCTCATTGCTGAAGACTGTTGAACTTCCTTTTCCTACAGTTCATCTGTACAGACGTGAATTTACTTTTCTTTCAGCCTTAGGCTTATTCATTTCACTTTTTGGTGTGAAAGGGCTTTTACATTTGCAACTTTTTATATTAAAAACAAACAGGCAAACCCTGCCCAGATTTAAAAAGTAGTGCAAAAGTAATGTAACGCATTACTTTCCATAATTAAGTAACGTAATTAGTTACTTTTTTAGGGAGTAACACAATATTGTAATACATTACTTTTAAAAGTAACTTTCCCCAACACTATTAACTAACATTAACAATAGTGTAATAAATGTATTGTTCAGTGTTCATTCATGTTAGTTAATACATTAACTAATGTTAACAAATGACACCTTACTGTAAAGTGTTACCAAAGAAAATCCATAGAAAACAGATAAGGTCCTGGCAGAAAATTACCAGTACATTTTCCAGTAAGTTTATGGACATTTCCTTCAAACCTAAAATACAGCACAATTCAATGCGCAATGCAGTAGATGGGTAAAACATATGGAAGCTTGTTTCTGTCACTGAATAAAAATGTTAAATGTTAATGTAATTTTTTATCTCACAATTCGGACTTTAATAAAGTTAAAGCAATTGCGAGTTATAAAGTCAGAATTGCAAGAAAAATGTCACAATTGTGAGATATAAACTTGCAAATCTGAGAAAAAAGTCTGAATTGTGAGTTTATAACTGGTCGCAATTATCTTTTATATTTTTTATTTAGTAGCATACATGGGCTTTAATACAGAAAATTCTTTCATAGTAACATGTCATATTGGGCTATATTTATATGAACTTTTCTTAGAGTGTAGTGTTACAAATAGTAGAATATTTTACATTATTTTGATGTTTTATTTATGTTTTTGCACATTTTTTTTTTTTAAATAAGAACTTATAATAAGAATGCAGACTTTTTCTTGTTTGGACTTTTATTTTGTCCCAGAAATTGGCCTTCATATATAGATTCAGGATACGTTTTTGAGTTGCTGTTGCTGCATCAGGTAATGTTTTAATATCAGCAGTTCATAAACTTTTTGAGGAAACTTTACTGTAATTATTTACTAACCCTTGTGTTAAACCTATTTGATTTTCTTTCTTTCATGGAACATGTAAGGAAAATTGTAGCAGAATGTCTGAGCTGCTTATACACTGAAAGCAGATGACCAGGAACTGTTAAACTCCAAAAAGCAATTAAGCATGGAGTCCTGAAATATGAAAGCTTTGTGTGGTTACCATTCTAAACCTGTAAGACCGTTCATCTTCAGAACACAAATTAAGATATTTAGATGAAATCTGAGAGCTTTTTGACTGTGCATAGACAGCAACACAACTAACACATTCAAGGCCCAGAAAGTTAGTAAGGACATGAATAAAATAGTCCATGTGACATCAGTGGTTCAACTGTAATGTTGTGAAGTTACGAGAATACTTTTTGTGTGCAAAGAAAACAAAGATAATGACTTTATTCAACAATTTCTTCTCTTCTGTGTCGGAAAGCTTTCGGATTTCATCAAAATATCTTCATTTGTGTTCTGAAGATGAACAAAGGTCTTACAGGTTTGGAACAACATGACCCGTTAAACACAACAGTATAAAAACTGAATGAAATTTGCGTTCCCTAGCACTCCCTCTCCCTTGTGTCTGTTGTACAAAACAATTTGCAAATCAAATCTTTCCCTATCAGATGTTCCATAAAGTACTCATGCAGCTGTGAAAGAGAGTACAAAGCATCAGGAAGGGAAAATCAACACTGTCACACACATGCTAATGTACACGCTGGCACACACACATTGATTGTGTCCTGTGGAGTCATATTTCACTATTCAGCTCATCTGGCCTAAGACGCACACATAGAGACTGTGCAATACTGAGCTAGGAGGTCAAAGTTCACTCTGGCCAGCAGAGAACAGGTGGTTTCTTTTACACACACTGAAAGGCAGAGTTTCACTTTATCAGTTACACTGCAAGTGAATTAAAGGCTAACTACTGTAAATGAATTCTAATAAACAGCCGTGTCAGTTTCTCATGTTGTCATTACTGTCAAACACTCCTGATGCTTTCAAATGCACTGATAACGTTTAGTTGTCAAGAACTTTAGTTAAAAGCTAATCCTGTTAATTCTCTTAAGTAGTTCAAATTTGACCTGGATAAAAAATAAAAAAGCTGATTCAGCTGAACAAACTTCATATAATGAAGAGATAAAGAGATATGGTCTATTTCTAGTCATTTATTTTTGGAGAATGCAGAACATCTCAATCAATCAAAAGTTACAAAAACCAAAGAGATTTACAAATCAAATCTTGCCAATATTGTTTGTTTATATATTTTACACCTTGCACTTTTTTTCAGAATTATGTAATAAAACATGATAAACACTCGTAATTGCTAGTAAAAGACATAAGATATAAACTCACAATTCAGAGAAAAGAATTGCAAGATAAAAAACTTATTTTCTCGCAAATGCTAGTTTGTATCTCACAATTCTGAATTTTATTCTTACAAATGCAAGGTCAGACTTTTTTCTCGGTATTGCATGATATACACTCGCAAAGTCTATATCTATATCAAGTTATATCTTCAATTCTGACTTCAATTCAGAATTGTGAGTTATACATAAAGTCCGAATTGCAAGATATAAACTCAGAGTTCTGCCTTTTTTCTCAGAATTGTTATAAAATTTGCAATTGTGTGTTATAAAGTCAGAATTGCAAGATAAAAAGTTGCAACTGTGAGAAATAAGTCAGAATTGCGAGATAAAAATATATTTTTTTCTCACGAATGCAAGTTTGTATCTCGCAATTCTTGCTTTTTTTTTTACTTTTTCTCTTGGAATTATGAGTTATTCATGAAGTCTGAATTGCAAGATGTAATTGTGGGAAATAAAGTAAGAATTGTGAGATAACTCAAAGTCAGAATTGCAAGATAAAAATTTTTTCCTTGCAAATGCATTTGTATCTTGCACTTCTGACTTTTTCCTTGTAGATGCGAGTTTGTATTTCACAATTCTGACTTTATAACTTCTGATTCTGACTTTTTTCTCAGAATTGTGAACTTACTATTGCATGTTATAAAGTCAGAATTGCAAGATGTAAACTCGCAGTTTTGCCTTTTTCTGTCAGAATTGTGTTATGAACTCGCTATTGCATGTTATAAAGTCAGAATTGCAAGATGTAAACTCGTAGTTCTGCCTTTTTTCTCAGAATTGTGTTATAAACTCGCTATTGCGTGTTATAAAGTCAGAATTGCAAGATATAAACTCGCAGTTCTGCCTTTTTTTCTCAGAATTATGTTATGAACTCGCTATATGCGTGTTATAAAGTCAGAATTGCGAGATAAAAAGCTTTTTTTTCTCACAAATGGAAGTTTGTATCTCACAATTCTTGCTTTTTTTACTTTTTCTCTCAGAATTGTGAGTTATACATACAACTCGAATTTCAAGATATAAACTCGCAGTTCTGCCTTTTTTTCTCAGAATTGTGTTATAAACTTTTTAAAAAAAAAAAATTATAAAATTGCGTGTTATAAAGTCAGAATTGCAATAAAAATTAGCAATTGTGAGAAATAAAGTCAGAATTGCGAGATAAAAATATTTTTTCCCTCACAAATGCAAGTTTGTATCTCGCAATTCTTGCTTTTTTTAAATTTTTCTCTCGGAATTATGAGTTAAATTAAATTATATATTAAATTATTAATTAAATTATAATTGTGGGAAATAAAGTAAGAATTGTGAGATAAAAACTCTTTTTGGCAAATGCAAGTTTGTATCTCATAATTCAGATTTTTCTTGCAAATGTACAATTGTGAAAAGTCAGAATTGCGAGATACAAACTCGCGTTTGTGAGAAAAAGTCAGAATTGTGAGATGCAAAAAAGTTGCAATTACCTTTTTTATTTTTTTTATTCAGTGGCAGAAACAGGCTTCCATAAGAACTAAAGCTACTAAACTCCTAACTGAAAATAAATAAAAACTAAAACTAAAATACAAATAAATTTAACCTAAATGGTAATATTAAAAAAGTCAAAAGCACATAAATATAAAATAAAACTTAGTTTTAAAAAAAAACTATAATAGTATATAAATAATAATACAATAAAACTGGTTGTAAGTTACTATAAACAGTCTATAACAGTCTTTAAGTGTATGCTTATGACTAAATGTAATTTTTAGTAGTATGACAGGCTACTATAGCTCATCACGGTACAACATGACTGTACAACATAAAAATTCAATATGCTGATCCACTAAACTGGAAATGTCCTTGGTTTTAATTTCAGAAATCTGGTCACCTTCGTGTGTGTTTGTGTGTGTAAGGGGATTTCCTGTTTTTGTAAGCACAACTGAGAGTCTCCCATTACTCTCCTGTCTCCGTGATAAGTGGACATATTTAAACATGAGTCACTGACCTGGAGTTAGAAAAACAAGACAGCGGGGCAGCTCCCTCTCTCTCTCTTAAACACATTCACAAACAGATATATAGTCATCTTCTTGCTAACACAAATAGTATTCCCACCAACAATTTGAAAACAAACTGAGAGGCTTTTTAGGAAGAAAGAATGAATGATTGAGGGTGACAGGGTTTGTAGTCTGAACAAGGCCGCAGGTTAATCTACATAAGGTGAAGACAAGGTATGATTACCATGCACACATGAGATGACACAAAAACACATACTGAACATCCTGTCACAGTGCGTGAACATCCAAACGTCTAAACATCTGAGTTATTGTCCCCAGGCCTTGACCGACAGTTCTGTTTTCTTTTTTTTAACACTAAAGGCAGCCAGAAACAGTCACAAGGAGCTGCTTTTAGCTTGAGTGCTACACATAGCACAGGGATAACTATAAAAGAGTGAGATGACAACACCTAATACTTTCTACACTTTTAGCAGTATAGTTACTGTGTTTGTAGGGTATATTTAGCAGTAGCAGGGCAGTGATTCACTGCCAGCTTGCTTTAGCCTATAGCATGAGCTCATGTCTATTCAAAACTAAATGTAAAGGAATATTGCAGGTTCAAAAGAAGTTAGACTGTATTAAGGTTTGACAATGCTGTCAATTACTACAGAATATAATTTGGACTGAGCTTGGTTTTTTAAAAACAAACAATACTTACACTGTATTTACAGTAATACTGTACATTTACTATGGAAAGTAGTATGAGTAGTCCTCATTGTTTTAGCTGTGGGACTACTATTTTTAGGCAGTGTAATTATGTTTTACCAAAAAATTCCTGTGGGTGTATTTTTTTTTCCTCATTGTTATGTAGTCCCTGCATGATATCATTGTGTATGATAGCTACAAGAAACAGTTTTACTAGCTATTACAGGGAAAATTGATTTTAACTTTGCATAGACAAGGTGGGAAACAATTTATCTCATGATAACATCTATAATGTTTAAACTGCTTTACCCTTGTGAAAAGGAAGTACACTAGCATACATCTAAAAAGAGTACTTATTAAACACGTAATATACACTATCAGTCACATTTTTTATGTTTTTTAAAGAAGTCTCTTTTGCTCACCAAGCCTGCATTTATTTGATTCAAAATACATCAAAAGCACTAATATTTTGGAATATTTGTACTATTTTAAATAACTATTTTCTGTTTGAATATATTTTAAAATGTAATTTATTCCTGTGATCAAGGCAAAATTGTAATTTAATTTTCATTTACTTTTATGTAGCAAGGATGCTTTAAAATGGTCAAAAGTGATGATAAAGACATTTGTAATGTAACAAAAGATTTCTATTTCAGATAAATGCTGTTCTTCTGAACTTTCTATTCATCAAAGAAACCTGAAACAAATATACTCAGCTGTTTTTAACAAAATAATAATAGTAATAAATGTTTTTTGAGCAGCAAATCAGAATATTAGAATGATTTCTGTAGGATCATGTGACTGTAATGATGCTAAAAATTAAATAATTACATTTTAAAATATATTCAACATACATACATACACCCCTCACATTTTTGTAAATATTTTATTATATCTTTTCATGTGACAACTCCAGAGAAATGACACTTTGCTACAATGTAATGTAGTGAGTGTACACTACGTGTATAACGATGTAAATTTGCTGTCCCCTAAAAATAACTGAACATACAGCCATTAATGTCTAAACCGCTGGCCACAAAATGAATGAGAAAAAAGTGAGATGAGAAAGTGAAAATGTCCAAATTGGGCTCAAAGTGTCAATATTTTGTGTGACCACCATTATTTTCCAGCACTGCCTTAACCCTCTTGGGCATGAAGTTCACCAGAGCTTCACAGGTTGCCACTGGAGTCCATGACAAAATCACAGAGCTGGTGGATGTGAGAGACCTTGCGCTCCGCCACCTTCTGTTTGAGGATGCCCCACTGATGCTCAGTAGGGTTTTGGTCTGGAGACATGCTTGGCCAGTCCATCACCTTTATCCTTAGCTTCTCTGGCAAAGCAGTGGTCATCTTGGAGCTGTGTTTGGGGTCGTTATCATGTTGGAATACTGCCCTGCGACCCAGTCTGCCGCCTGTAATTGTTGGCATTCATGGTTCCCTCAATGAACTGTATCTCCCCAGTGCCGGCAGCGCTCATGCAGCCCCAGACCATGACACTCCCACCACCATGCTTGACTGTAGGCAAGACACACTCCTCACCTGGTTGCCGCCACACACGCTTGACACCATCTGAAACAAAAAGTTTATCTTGGTCTCATCAGACCACAGGGCATGGTTCCAGTAATCCATGTCCTTAGTCTGCTTGTCTTCAGCAAACTGTTTGCGGGCTTTCTTGTGCATCACCTTTAGAAGAGGCTTCCTTCTGTGGCAATAGCCATGCAGACCAATTTGATGCAGTGTTTGACGTATGGTCTGAGCGCTGATAGGCTGACCCCGCACCCCTTCAACCTCTGCAGCAATGCTGGCAGCACTCATACGTCTATTTCCCAAACACAACCTCTGGATATGACGCTGAGCATGTGCACTCAACTTCTTTTGTCGACCATGGCGGGGCTTGTTCTGAGTGTTAAACCGCTGTATAGTCTTGGCCACTATACTGCAGCTCAGTTTCAGGATCTTGGCAAACTTCTTATAGCCTACACCATCTTTATGTAGAGCAACCATTCTTTTTTTCAGATCCTCAGAGAGTTCTTTGCCATGAGGTGCCATGTTGAACTTCCGGTGACCAGTATGAGACAGTGAGAGCGATAACACCAAATTTAACACACCTGTTCCCCATTCACA